>CABHPH010001388.1:0-18975 GCA_902168325.1 Peromyscus nudipes | reverse complement strand
CAGAACCAATGCAATCATAAACTTATGATGGTGATGAACTATGAAGACCACCTGGGGATGGCTCTTGCCTTAATGGCCTTGTAGTTTCTATGCATTTACAGCTCTGCTTCTGGGGGTCTTTGTCAAGCACCATGACACCTCCAATGTGAAGGCCAACAAGCAGAAACTCAGTTACATCTTCTCTTCCTTATCTCACTCATTTTTGTTTCTTGTGCCCCTTGCTCTTCATTGGCCATCCCAACTCAGTTACATGCACCCTGCAGAAAATCACATTTGGAGTTGTAGTCACTGTGCATGTTTCCACTGTGTTGGCCAAAACAGTGACTGTGCTGATGGCTTTAATAATCACAGCCTCTGGAATAAGGATAAGGTACTTTCTGGTTTCAGGGGCACCTAACTACATCCTTGCCATATCTACTCTGATCCAAGCTATTTTCTGTGCAGTCTGGAGAGGAACTTATCCTCCCTCTGATGATATCAATACACATCTGAGTATGGCTACATCATCATTGTGTGTATCAAGTGTTCAGTCCCTGGCTTCCACTGTGTCCTTGGATACATGGCCTGCCTGGCACTGGGGAGATTCACTGTGGTTTTCTTGTCCAGGAATCTGCTTAACACATTCAATGAAGTCAAGTTCTTGACCTTCAGCATGCTGTTGTTCTGCAGTATCTGGGTCAGTTTTCTCCCTGTGTACCATAGTACCAAGGGCAAGGTCATTGTGGCTTTGGAGATTTTCTCCTTCTTGGCTTCAACTGAAGGCCTGCTTGGATGCATCTTTATCCCCAAGTGATACACAATTTTGTTAAGAATAGACAGACATTTTCTTCAAATGATGAGGGAAAAATCATCTTCCTTAACTTGTATTTAATGAATTATCACTGGCAAATATATAGTTGGTACATAGCCAAAAAATATTGGATTACATTGCAAGTTCTATCTATTTTATAATGACCTCACTATTTTCTCTAATGATGTTGCTTAGCATATCATGTCTAGTACTGTTTCCTACATTGTCTCTTATAACCTACTCAGCCATACATTTCATAAGACCTAGCCATTGGGCAATAGTGCAGAGTGGAATACTCTTCTCTGCTCTAAAATGCAGAAGTGTTCAAAGTAAATTCAAACTTCTTATTTTAATATCTGAATGAATGCTTGACTTTGATGCAGTTGAGGGGTGAGAGAAAAAGACAGGATATTTGTGAAAGTGTAAATTTTTTGTCAATGAGGGTAAAACAATATATCTCCTTGCAAGAGGATGGGAAGAGGATTTCAACGCATCCTAGGAGTTAGAACAGAAAACTTAGAAGACAGTGGTATGTTTTGATAAACAGATGGAAAGAACATTACAGAAGCAGAATTGATATTTCTGTAGTTAATACCACATATTTCTTTTGCAGAGGTCCTCATATGTATCCCCAACAAAATGCTCTTCACAACCACTTGTATCAATAACTTGAAAGGATCAGATGGCTTCTTTGGGGCTTCAAGATTACCTGAACTCACATGTGCACATAACCACACATGCACAAACACATAACTCAAGTTACCTATTATTTTTTGAAAATAGAAAAATATTTCAAATACTCTTCACTGAGATTCCACTTTTCAATAGGCTCTTAAGATGTCACTATTAGAAATAATCTACAGAGGAAGTATGAGATATGAGAAGAAATGGCCAGGGCTCTCTTCATGCATATTCAAATTTAAATGTACTACAAAAGACACAATTAAGGAATTGATATGGGAAAAACAACTTGGCAAATTGATCTCTTGTAGTGTGTATGAATTTTAGATGACTCTGACCATCAAAACTCTCTGAATTTCTCAAATTTCTATTTAAGGAAATTATGTGTCTTAATACTAATATTTTATAATAGGAACTACCAAAGACTACAAAAGACTTATTTTTGTAGTATAAATATCCCTGGTCACAGTTTCTAATGGTTAGTTTTCTCATCTAAAAAATATTTTATTTCATTTCCTATTTAAAGTTGTTTTTTAATATGCATGCTGTAACCACAGAGACCAGAACACAGCTTTGCATCATAAGAACTGGCTTTAAGCCAGGCGGTGGTGGTGCACGCCTTTAATCGCAGCACTCGGGAGGCAGGGGCAGGCGGATCTCTGTGAGTTCGAGGCCAGCCTGGGCTACCAAGTGAGCTCCAGGAAAGGCGCAAAGCTGCACAGAGAAACCCTGTCTCGAAAAACAAAAAAAAAAAAAGAACTTGCTTTGTTATTATTATTAGCTGCCAGTTGGGTTGCTGTTGATAAATTTCTAAATGTTCTTATTAAATAAAAAACACAAAACCAGAATTTGGAGTTAAAGCCTGAGAGAGACAAGCCACCAGTCAACCTCACCTCACCAACTTTGCACCTTCCAAAAAGAGCTTCTTCCTCTCTACTCATGTCTATATGCCTTTCTGTTCTGTTCTCTCATCGGCTATCTCAGCCCAACTACATCACTTCCTCTTCCTGCCCAGCTCTGCCACTTCCTGTCTGTCTATACAGAGCTCCAGACCTCTATGGTGGGTCTTGAATTAAAGGCGTGTGTCATCATGCTTGGCTATGTTCCCTAGTGTGGCCTTGAACTTACAGAGATTAAGACAGATCCCTGCCTCCCAAGTGATAGATTAAAGGTGTGTACTACCATTGCCTGACTTCTGTGTTTACTTATAATAGCTGACTTTTTCCTCTGATCTCCAAGCAAGCTTTATTTATTAAAGTACAAATAAAATATCACCACATTTCAGCACAAAACATCTCCACATTTCCCCTTTTTTTCTAATAAAAAATTTAAAAAGTTATAACTAATATAAGAAAAACTATATACAATAAGTATAACAATGATACACATATGTACAAGCAATAAATACATCAACAATATCTAGTCAATTTGCATTGGACAAATTCAGAGAAAATATTCCATTATCTGTATAATAATGTACCTAATTCACTTTTATACCTATCTTGTATTACTAACAGAAAACTATCTTATGATGTCTTTCAAAACTATACATTTTACAATCCTAGTGAGTTTATTTTCTGAAAATTCTTAACAAGGAAAACTGTAACTACAACTTGATAATCTTCAACTCCCTCAGAGACCTGAGAAGGAAATAATATTACCTAGTAAAACAGGAAGTGCACACATGCAACTTCCAAAAAATGAGAGTCTAATAATTTGTTTTATGTAGACAAGGCCTGAAATTACATAATCATCTCAACATGTGAAGAAAACACTTCTGGAAATCTTCAGTATCACTAAAATACTCATTATAGAAGAAAAATACTAGAACAGCATGAAGGAACATGTGACAAATATATGTCAATAATTTAAAAAAATAGAAAAACTGAGAGTCTTTCCTTTGAAGCAACAAAGGATGAAAATACACATTCCCCTGGAATAAGAGTTGGCCTCATTATATTCTTCTAGAGTAACAATTCAGCAGAAAAGAAAGGGAGTCAAATTATCTCTATGTGGTAAAGATTTTGTACTTGTAAATGAGGCCCTAAATATTTTCTGTGAAAATTCTTCCATCTGATGATTACTCTCTGGAAAATAGTATCAGGAAAATCATTACACAAAATTAATTGTTCTTCTATATAACAGAAAGGATAATACTGAGTAATACATCAAGGAAGCAACTCCACTGCAGTAACCTGTAAAACATGAAATATCTGGGAATAAACATCACCAAAGATGTTAAGCATCTTCATGGTGAACATTTTATAACACCAAGGAAAGAAACCGACACTGAAAGATGGAATCTATCTCACATGCTTCTGGATCGATAATTAATATTGTGCAAATAATACTTGCCTATATAATGAACAATACACTGATATTCTGCACGATGTACATTGAAATTCCATCATAATATAAAGAAAAAATGGGACTATGAAAAAATATCCTAAAATTCAAATAGAAAAACAGACTCTGGATGGACCAAGCAACTGACAACAAAAAGAACGTAGCTGGAGGTATCTTAATAAATAGTTCCATTACACTCTATTGACACAGTCACAGAGAGAGGATCATCATACTGACACTACAGTATACAAATATTTCAGTGGGGTAGAAAAAACATAATTAGGTTGCACAGCTGTAGCTAGCTAGCATTGACATAGATTTAAACATCACCAATGGAAAAGACACAGCAGCTTAACAAATACTTTTTGGATCCTGGCAATGAAGTGTTAGTATATCTAAAAGAATGTAAAATCTGAAGAAGAAGAAAGAAGTTAGCTCAGTTTAGAAAATGCACAGAACTAAGAGTTTTCAGAAGATGAAACACACATGGATGAGCAATACTTAATAATGTTCAACATGTTCAGCCACCAGGAAAGTACAGATTAAAAATATTTTGAAGATCAATGGGTAGAGGGCTGGCAGGAAGGAAGAGTGAGGAAGTGTGTAGAAAGATGGCTAAAATTAAAGGCCATTTGAGGAGTACTGTGTAAACCTAATACAGTAGAAGCTTTCTAAATTATGTCTGAAGGATATCTAAATAAATTCACTAAATAATAAGGGAGACAGAGACCCAACTGGCCATTTCATCACAAAATGAATTGGGTCACATCTAATTAAGTTTTTGCCTAAAGGGATCCCATGGGAGTCACCAAACAATCCAGGCTGTGGCCAGGATTATAGGTTGTCCTCCACAGACTGGTGGCAAGGACCAATTAATAAGACCTTCACAGCTTCACCTTCACAACAGATTAAACATGCAGAAGTTGATCTGGTGCCTTCATTGAGATTTCACCCAGTATTCTAGTGTCTTTGATACTGAAATGTACTCTGGCCATTAACAAAAGAGAACTTTTATTGCCAAGACATCCAAAAACCCTTTGATCTACAATGATATCCTGCCTGCAAGATAACTAGGGAAATAATTGCACCAATTTGTAAAAGTAAGCAACCAATATCTGATTTGACTGCATAAATACTCAACTTGGGTGAAAAAGAATCACAGACTAGATATCTCAGTTATATACTAGAAACAAATGCTACAGTTCTTTAAAAGGCAATAAAATGTCTTGTAATTTCATTGTGTTATATTCTTAGATCAAGATCTTGTTCAATCATTATCAGATAATCTTGGTTTTGCAATAGACAGGAATAAATACAGAAATCAGCAGACAGATATTAGAGTGAGAAAAATAAATCTAAATTTAAAAGGACTGTCTCCTTCACATATCTCCTTATAAGTCACAGAGAATAGCATGGAAGCATATGTAGAAGGAGTATATATATAATTTTAGGATATAAAAATATATATAATGTATATGAATGTATATATCAACATATGTGTGCATATATATATATATATTTGTAAGATTTTATGGAAACCCTGAATATGCAAACATGTGGGTCAGATTTCCATGCCTTCTCTTGGGTTCTTTTCCTTCTGTGTGCCCATTTTGACCAATTCCAATGTGTTAGATTGTCTTTATCTTAGTGTATTTTTTTTTTTTTGGTTTTTCGAGACAGGGTTTCTCTGTGTAGCTTTGTGCCTTTCCTGGAACTTGCTTTGTAGACCAGGCTAGCCTCAAACTCACAGAGATCCAACTGCCTCTGCCTCCCGAGTGCTGGGATTAAAGGCGTGCACCACCACTGTCCAGCAGTGTATTTTTATTATTATCCAAAAGAACCCTGACTGTTTTCCGATGAGTGATAGAAACGGGGTGTTTTCAGATAGGAAGGGATGTGGGGAGGAATTTGGAGGAGCAGAGGGAGGTGAAAACATAATCAGGGGACATTATGTGAAAGAAAATCTATTTTCAATGAACAGGAAGAAAAGAAAACAAGTGTTGCACTATGGTGCTATGTAAATTTCAATTTAAAACATTAATTTAATTTCAATTATGTATCTATGCTTTTTCAGTGTGTTATTTTGTTCACATCTGTGTGTAGATGTTCTCAGATGCCAGAAGATGGTATCTGATCCATTAGAGCTATTGTGAATAGTTGGCAGTGAACTGCAAGATGTGTGGATTAGTTAGAGAACCCATCTCCTTGAAAAAGCCATACATGACTATAAATGCTGAGATTTCTCTCCATATTTCTCAGTATTCTTTCTAGGTATTTAACGTTCTGTCTTGTAAGTTTTACTCTTCTAACGCCCAGGATGCAACAGGATTCTCCTGTCGTCTTCTGCAAGGGTTAAATTAGTTTCATCATCTGAACCATTCATTCCCTCGACCACACACACTGTTTTGTCTTACATTCCATGTCACACATTCACTCCTATATCAAAAGAATTATTTTATTTTATTCCAAGTCTTACTTTGTATTAGAGAAAGAAAAGAACACATCCCATATGCACTGATATCAAAGAACCAGGTCTTGTAAAATAAGAGGCTGAGTGGAAGATTATAGGCTACGATGTACAGAAAAGTAGTACACATGGTTTTTCTTGACATCATCTTTAGAAGACACAGTGAGAATCACTAGCTAATGCATGCATCTTGCATTGTATCAGAATAGGTAGTTCTGTAACAACACTAGAGTTATGAGTAACAATTTATGAAATGCGTTTTCAAGATGTTTTCTCTCTTATCTTTTCAAGAGAATTTCTCTCTGGTTTAAACAAAATTATGTAGCACTTGGGGATAACGATACATCCCAGCAGGCCTGCACTGGAGACCACGATGGAGAAGACCTCCACAACAACCATGACCTTGCCCTTGGTGCTATGGTAGACAGGGAGAAAGGTGACCCAGACACTGCAGAACAGCAGCATGCTGAAGGTCAGCAACTTGGCTTCATTGAATTTTTCAGGGAGATTCCTGGCCAAAAAAGCCACAATGAAGCTCCCTAAGGCAAGGGAGCCATGATATCCCAAGACACAGTAAAATGCAGTAATTAAGCCCTTGTTGCACACAATGATGATTTGGCCATGCTCAGAGTGTGTGTCAGTGTCAATAGAGGGAGGAGAAACTAGCAGCCAAATTGCACAGAGAATAATTTGGATGAGGGTACAGATGGCTATGATGTACTTGGGTGCCCCTGAAACCAGAAAGTATCTCTTCCTTCCAGGGGCTGTGACTATGAAGGCCAGCAGCACAGTCACTGTTTTGGGCAGCACAGTGGAAACAGCCACAGTGAATACAACTCCAAATGTGATTTGCTGCAGGACACAGGTAGCTGAGTTGGGTTGGCCAATGAAGAGCAAGGGGCACAAGAAACAAAACATGAGTGAAATGAGCAATATGTAACTAAGATTCCGGTTGTTGGCCTTCACAATGGGAGTGTCATGGTGCTTCACAAAGATCCCAAAAATCAGAATTGTGAATGCAGAGAACCACAAGGCCATTAAGGCAAGAGCCATCCCCAAGGGATCTTCGTAGTTCAGAAAGATCACTGCTTTGTGAATGCACTGGCCCTGCTCTCTGTTGGCATACTGGTCCTCTGGACACCTCACACATTTATCCACATCTGATGGAGAGAGAAAAATATAATTAGTGCAGCTTCAGTCATTTCTTGACATATTACAATTAAGTGTGTTGAAGAAGCATTGCAATATCTGCATTTGTTTCTGATGATTTAATTTAAGTTCATTGCTGCATACCAATGCTTCCATTTCAAAATACTCATTCATTATTTTATGAGGATTTGAATCAATTATTATGTTGTCTATTTCACTGTGTTGATGATACCATTTGCTACATTATCGGAAAGCACGTGTAATTTCAGTGCATTCTGAATGCTGTGATGAAATGACTTCAACTGGTGAATTGACAGAGGGTAAAATCATTAACCATTGTTTTGCACAGTGTGTATTGTAAAGTCTTAGATTCCATGGTTATAGTGCCTCCTGACGACTTTCTGTCTGTTTTGTGACTGCTGTTCCTGTAATTGATGGAGACTGTGTTTTCTAGTGGGACATGTCCTATGGCACACTTTCTAGTATCAATTTACCAGCCCAAATCCATTGACATAGAGGAAATACTAAACAGAATCAGTAGGGACCCTTGGAGTCTGCACATGATATGTCAAGACCAAGTTCTCAATACAAAGTATATTTATTTGCACCAGAAGACTATGGCCAGGAAATAGGAGGCAAAGTCAAGAGACAGAGAATGAAGGAGCAGTGTAAAGCAACAAGAGAGATGGGGAAAGGGTTTTTGGACAGGGAGGACAAAGAACTGCCTCTGAATAGAGAGGACAGAGATGTGGCCTTTAGGAAAATGGCAGTTTATGAAGGAGAAATGGGAACCCCATGTTAGGATGAAGTGTTTAATTTTGATTGGATATATTAATTAAAAGAGCCACAATGGAGTTTTTGATAATTGTACTTCAATACTTTGGTAGCTGGACCTTGATAGCCAGCCTCAGGAGGAGAAAGTGGCCAGATAAGGGAATAGACCCAGGTGGCTATCTTTAGGAATGTAGCCTCATTTCTGTTGCTATAAAGTGAACCATGACCACAGCTGCTGTGGGCCACAGGAATATATTTTAAGAACTCGGCTGGTTATGGCAAAGTGACTGCCTGAAGGGATCAAGGACTTCCTTCAGAGGAAACCAAATTCCAAGGAGCATTTGGTGTTATTTGGCTTGTTATATATTAGCTATGCTATCTTCTGTTATGAGAATCGTGTGTGCTTTCATAGTTTTCCCAATTGATTTTTCCCTAAGAATTGCTAACAGTGTGAACTGATCACTCTTTGGACATATACATTCAAGGCATCTGAAGAACATCCCCTGAAAGCCTTCCTTCTCCACAACCCATCCATTTCCTCCCTTTCAACACTGGAATCAGATAATCCCCTTAACCACAATGAAGGACTAACAGGAACAACAGTCCAAACCACCACATAATAAGTCTCCTGAATTAAGGTAAAATCTACACAGAGACACCGTCTAGGTCTGGTGGATCTTAAGTAATAGCTTCACACAATTTAGCTCAGACCCTACTTTTCTTACAGCCTTCCTAAATTTATAGACCTCTAACTCCTTACCTAATCACTTCTAGAAATATTTAGATAACCTTGTGCGCTGACAGCTATGCACAGTCAGAACCCAAGTTGAAGCCTCCTTGTAATTATTGTCATTGGCAGCATCCGGCCAGGTCCATCCACAGACTGAGGAAAGTACCTTATCAGAGATACCTCTGTACTCTCTAAGAACAGACTTAAAGGTCCAGATTAGCTGTTTGAGAAGGCCTGGCAGATGTGCCAAATAAGCTTAACTACCTGCTTTCCCAAATTTTACCTCTAGTTCCAGATCTCCCTTTAACTATCACCAGAGGCATCTAGCTGTACACAGGTTGCCTAGTGACCGAGCACACTCTCCCCCACCCTGCAGAAAAAAACGACAGATAGCTTGGATAGACAGGAGCCACAGGAAAAAAGGAAGTAGTTTTATTTTCTCCCATTGACCTAGTTGACCCGTCCAGCAGGTCCAGTTATTCGTGGGTCTCAAGCTGGGAAACACCTGAAAGCCAATGGGGGCGAGAAAGGAAGGAAGCCTTGCACATATAATGAATGACAAGAGTCAGTCTGAGTCGCGTCAAGGCTCCGTTTATTTGACCAGAGGCTGAGGTTTATATCCAAAGTTTCAGGCGGGAGGGGGAGCAGAGAAGGCAAGGAGTGAAGAATGTGAATTCCTGAGAGCGGGTTAGGGTGAGGTCGCTTTGGTCCCAGGCCCTGCAGCTGGATGATTAGCATTTGTTTTAGAAAGTTTATCTAGTTGTAAATCCTGCGGTTGGCCGGTACCAGGTCCCTGCTGTGGGCTAATTAACACATGTTTCAGGAGGTTTACTTAATCATAAATTCTGTAACAGGTCCCTGCTTTTAGGAGGCTTGATAAATCAGGAAAGTGACACAGCTGCCCAGAGTCTCAGTCTCTAACACCTAGTAACTTATAAATTCGTAACATTTTCTACCAATCATGTTTAAGATTATAGTTGAGCACATAAGATCCCTCTTCTTAGATATTACCTGAATTTAGCCTTTAGTTAATTCATTTCCCCATTAGTTACTTCCCTTTTGGGTTGAAATTGATAATTAACAATTACTGCCCCTCCATATGATTCTTATCACCCCTCCATTTGATCCTGGAAGCCTGGAAGCCAAGGGACGACTGCTTGTAAGTATACTGGGACTCCCAGGGCATGGAGGATGGAGAAGAAGATGGGGAAGAATAAATAACTGGACTAAGAGCTCAGGGTGCTGAGATTCTGTTTCCTGAAAATAGTTCTCATCATTAATAGTTCTCTCTCCTGAGCCCCTTGGATGTAAAATATTAAGGCTAGACCTTCAAATATTACACAAGACACAGTAGTTCTTATGAAGGAAAACATTTAAATGAGTGGCTTATAGTTCAGAGGCTCATTCTGTTATCATAATGGTGGGCCATGTATTCAGGCAGACACGGTGCTGGAGAAGAAGCTGAGCATTTTGCATATTTTGATCCATAGGCAACATAAAGTAAACTGTCTCATTGTGTATGGCTTCAGATTTTAAGGGGCCTTGAAGTCTGCATCCACAGTGACACACTTCCTCCAATAAGACTACACCTTCTCCAACAAGACCACACCCTCTGATGGGAACATATTTATTCAAGCTATGACTAGAATCTAATGGATCTTAGCAAGGCAAAAGGAATGGGGGAGAAGCGCAGGACATGCTAGAACCATATTTGCTGTAATCAGCCTCACTAGAGTTCCTTCAGAATCAGTAAATTGTGTGTGTGTGTGTGTGTGTGTGTGTATGTATATGTGTGTCTACATGTAAAAGTAACAACAGAGCTCAAATATGAGAGTGGTTGTGTTTATATGAGGTAAATAGGAGGATGAGAATGAGAGAAGAATGTTACATAAATATAATTTTTATGTTTTAAAATGCAACAATTTAAATAAATAAATATGTCCTCAGTTGTGTCCTCATCTGGCATTAGGAATGCTTTAACCCTGAGTCTTGTTCATAAGAAGGAGTAACCATATCTTGAAGGTAGAAACCTCTGTACATACTTATTTAAAAGCCTTACCTCTTGATTCCATCACCTTTGGGAATAGACAACCACTTTCCTCCTTCACTAATTTCTGTCTATGTGAGTGTACTCAAGTGTGAAGTAGATATTGATATAATACCATGACGTTTCTCCTTCACTAATTTCTGTCATTGTGAGACCCAGACTATGTGAGTGTACTCAAATGTGAAGTAGATATTGATATATTACCATGATCACAATAAAAGCAGAACACTCAATCAAGAGTGATAGCACAGAAGGTTTGTTTTGAGGAATAGTACCTCATCCATAAGTTGTAATCTCTACCATGGAAAGTTTATGAAATGAGACTATATTTGCTCTTAATCATTGAATAATTGAATAGAATGATGACGTGCTTCTAGGCTTTAAGTCTTTTTTCTTGAACAATGCATTTATGGACCCATGTAATAGGTTAATTTGTTTAGTGGAATGGAAAGTTGTCTCAGCTGTGAGGAGAATGTACTGCTCTTGCAGAAGAACTGTATTCAGTTCCATGAACCCATCTTGGGTGTCTCACAACTGGCTGTAACTCTAACTAAGGGGGCCTTGGATGCCTCTCACATGCACCTGCAATTGTGTACACAAATACCACCCATCTCACGGACATATACATAATTAAAGAAATAATAAAAATTTTTGGTTAATTGTTGTATTTTTGTTGTAAATACCCTTTAATCTTATATGTTTTTATATTTAAAACAATTTCATTACAGTTTGTGTGATTAAATTGGACTATGTTGTATGTGTGAGTGCATAAAGATAAGAACACAACCTCTAGGGGTTGGAAACTTCTTCTTGCTACATGGGTCCTAGGGATGAATTCATCAGCAGATTTAGTAGTAAGGGATATAATTTCTGAAACACCTTAATGGCCATAAATGTCCTTTAAGGTCTTTCATTATATAGGATGACAGGCAAAATGAGAGAAAATCTATGTATCTGCCATTTTTATGTAACCAACTCTAAAATAAGAAGAATTTGACAAATAAGGGCTGTGTAGCTGACAACACACCGTTATTTGAATAACTGTGGCTAGTTGCTTTCATACAAAAACATTTTAATTTTCTACTTTTTGACATTATTAACTGTGTGCTGTATATAAACAAATTGACAATAGGACTCAATATTTTCTACATTATCTGTCAGCACTTATCCACAATTCCATAGATTTCAAATCACACTGAACCTTTGAAAAGGGGGCTCTCTGGATATTGCTTGAAATCTTCTTTATCATACCGAATAGTTTCTTATAATTTTACAAGTAATTATTTCCACTCTTCATTAATTAATCTTACAGAGGACTTACATTTGGTTTTTAGTACCCACAGGAAAGAGCTCAATGTATCTGATATACTAGTCTGTTCTCCATTGATTTCCTGCATGTACCTGGGACCTATAATCTTATGTAAAGACACATAGAGACACGGAAATAGAAAAAAATTATTAAAAATTTATGACTGGAATCTAATCTACATGTAGTTCCAGAAAAGATTAATCACAAGTTAAGACATTGTGTAGAATTCCCCCACGTTATAGTTTTATTATCAAAACTGTTTCTTTGAGAAAAGATCATCTACAATGGATTTTCAAAGAGTCAAATATGTATGTCATCACATAACATACAATTAAAGTGACATTGTTAATGATCATAGTCCCATAAAAACTAACTTGGGAAAGTGATATGGTTTATTTGTGCAGTGCTATTTTAGAACCTTTGATTGTCCCAGTATGTTTGGGAGAGGCTGATCTATGTGAAAGATTTATCTTAGCAGCAAACACTCACTTGTCTCATTAGAAACTTCATTTTCTGGGCAGGGGATGCAATCAAAACAGCAGGCTGCAATTCCCTCCTTTAAGAATTTTCTGAATCCAGGACCACAATCAGCATTGCACACAGAGGGTGGCATCTGAGGAAAATTAGACACATGGTAATATCAGGAGTTTTACCTACTCCTTCCATAACTATATTATATTAGCATTTTGAAATATTGTATATTTAAAAATAAGCTTATTTTACAAACACCAAATAAGTGACCACATTGAACTTAGTATATTTTGTAATGCCCAACAAGTAAATGTATGAAAACAATTTGATGTGAAGTTGAGTAGCTTCTGAATCTTAGAAATTTAGGGAAAAAAATGGGTTGTTTGCTATGGGCATACACCATAGAGTGTAAACTTATTTTTCTAGTTAATTTTCATCACCTCTGAGAAAGACCATTGAAAATTTAGAGAAAACCCTAACTAAAACATTTCTCTCCAATGAACTAGCTGCTGTCATATTATTTATGCATTTTATTAAGTGGGTAATTGATGTAGGAGTGGCCAGTCCACTGTGGGCAGTGCTGTTCCTAGGCAGGGCTATTTTTTTTTTTTTTTGGTTTTCCAAGACAGGGTTTCTTTGTGTAGCTTTGTGCCTTTCCTGGAGCTCACTTGGTAGCCCAGGCTGGCCTCGAACTCACAGAGATCCGCCTGCCTCTGCCTCCCGAGTGCTGGGATTAATGGCGTGCGCCACCAATGCCCGGCAGGGCTATTTGAGAGTTAAAGCAGAGCAAGACAGTAAGCAGTGTTCCTGCATGTCATGCCAAGCATGACAAACAAAATGTAAAGAGAAAAACAGCTAAATCGGCAGAGCCTGGTGCATTTGTGGTGAGGAAGTGCTAGATTATTATGTATTGAGCTTGAAGGTTTCCTAAGGTCAAAGTGCCTTACAAAAGCTGAAAGTATTTGGGGAACTGGAATAAAAGTTAGATAGTTTAAAGTTAATAAAAGGATTTCTTAAAGTTTATAATACAAAACTTTATATAATCAAAACCTGGTGATAGTGATCTATATACTGGTTTGGACTGCTGCTGATTGTTGCATACTCTGCATCCTTTGTTCAGTATTGAGTTCTATGTCAATATCATATTGTCTCTCATGCATGGCCTCTTTTACTTCCTACATAATATGATTACCTACAAATATTCCTTTTTTGTTGTGGTTTTCTTGAAACAGGATCTCAAAATGTATGCTGGTATACCTCAAATATGTATATAGAGTAAGTTTACTTAGATCATACAGATATTTTCCTCTCCTGCCTCCCGAATGCTGGGATTAAATGTGTATGCTACCAGTGGGAACATTTCTTCCCTTATTGCAGTATTTCATATTTACCATTTCTTTTTGTACTCGCTAAGATTAAGGACGATTTTCAAGAAGAGTGGAGAAAATATATATACTTGTCCAATTTAATTTTTATGGAATTATTTATTTTACTTAACAACCACAATTGCCTCTCCCTCCACTCATCCTGTTTCCTTTCCACACCTCCTTTTTACCACCCCACCCACTCCTCAGAAAGGGTAAGGCCTCCTTCAGGAGTCAACAATGCATGGCATACCAAGTTGAGGCAGGACCAAGTTCTTTCCCCCTGCATCAAGGCTGAATAATTAATCCCTCCTTAGGGAATAGGTTCCAAAAGGCAGCTCATGTACCAGGGACAGATCTTGGTCCCACTTCTAGGGGCTACAAATAGATTCAGCTACATAATTATCACCCACATGCAAGGGGCTTAGGTAGGTACCATGGAGGCCTGCTGCTGTAGGCCTAGAGACACTAAGCTCCTACTACATGGGTCAGTTTTCTCTGTGGGTTGCCCTGTCCTTATCTTGACCCCATTTGCTCAAATAATCCCTTTCTCCTCTATTCAACTGAACTCCTAGAACGTGGCCCAGTGCTTAGCTTTGAATCTCTGCATCTGTTTCCATAGTTATTGGATGAAGGTTCTATGAAAGAATTAGGGTGGTCACCAATCTGATTACAGGAGAAGGCCAGTTCAGGCACCCTCTCTAGGTGTCACATCTCAGGTCATTCTTGGGAAATCTTGGGAGTTTCTCTGGTACCAGGTTTCTCCCTAACCCAGTATTGCCATAATGCCCCACTCTATCAAAATGTCTCTTTTATTGCACTCTCTCTCTCTCTCTCTCTCTCTCTCTCTCTCCATCCCTCCCCAAACTGGACCATCCAAACCCCTCATGTCTCCTTCCCCCATCCCCTCTCCTCTACCCCCAGGAGTTTACCCAGGAGATCTCATCAATTTCCCCTTCCTAGGGTGATCCATGTGTCCCTCTTAAGGTCTTCCTTGTTGCCTAGCTTCTCTGGGGCTGTGGAGTGTAGCCTGGTTATCATTTGCTTTCCATCTAATATCCTCTAATGAATGAGGACATACCGTGTTTGTGTATCAGGGTCTAAGTTACATTACTCAGGATGATGACCCTCATCCAAAGAATGGATAAAGAAAAAGTGGTACATTTACACAAATGAGTATTACTCAGCAGAAAAATATCATCTTTGTCCAATATCTGCTCATTTCTTTAGAGAGAGGGTCTCTATATGCAACCCTAGCTCATTTGGACTCGCTATGCATGCCAGAGTGGCCAAAAACTGGGAAGGTTCTACCTGTCTCTCTTTCGGAGAGTTCTGATTAAAGATATGCACCACCAAGAATAACTGGCCTCCATGAAGATTTTAATGGAATTTCTTTCAGTTTCTCTCCCTGTAGTGCAATGTTGTCAATAGGATTGCCATAGGAAAAAAAATTAATGTGATCAGGCTGGAATAATAAAAAGAAAACCTTATTAATCAAGATATCCTCCTTCTATTTTGTCAGGCTTTTGTTTGATTTAAATATTAAATCTGAATTGATGCTGGACTTTGGTAAGAGCCCTTTCTGCACACATTTGGATAATCACATAGTCCTATGCTTGAGTCTATTTTTGTGCAGCATTTACTTAGCAGATAGATCTACATATGTTGAACCATCCTGTATCCCTGGAATGAAGTCATGTTTGTCACAGGGACAGAGCTTTCTGGTGTGTTGTTTAGTTACATTAGTCAGGGTTTAGTTGAGATTTTTTTCCATCCATGTCCATCAAAGTGTTTAGTCTCTCATTTTCTATTATGTTCCATTTCCTCAAAATCATTTCCCTCATATTTACAGAAAGGATCTCTCCATGTTTGTAAGCTCAGTTTGTTTTTGGAAGCAAAAATGAATGTTGCTTTTTACAAAAGAGTCTTGTCATTTGTGCATTATGGATAGAGAATGTGAAGATTAACATTGAATTGTTATTGAGAATTATTTGCTAATTATTGTTATAGATTGATAACAGTTGTTTTTCTGTCTGGTGTTCTAATGTCTTTGTCTTCCATGACCACTTGTATTTATCTTGCTTTTTCGTGTGTATGAGTTCTTCATGTGTCTTCCTTAGAAATGTTAGAGTGGTTATGAATTCTTATAACTTACATACATCACTGAACATTGGTCTGTCTCTGTATTAGTTAGGGTTCTCTAGAGTAACAGAAATTATAAAAATGAATCTTTCTATGTTTTCTTGTCTCTCTTACTATGTTCTTCTGACTCTCTCTTTTCATGTACATATATAAACAGAAAATATGTTAGGATGCCTTTTAGGAAGAGGTCTAGTTAAACTAAAAATTGCTAGGTATAAATAGCAAGTCCAGGGAAGGAGAAACTTCTCATTCCATGATAATGTATGTCTCAGTTGATCTTCATTAAACACTTAAGTCCCATAGACTATGGTTCTAATACCAGGGAATAAATGGACTAATTAGCAAGGTGAGAGTAAGCAGTCAAAATAGCACACGTTTCCTTTTTCTATATCCTTATGTAGGCTTCCAGAAGAGGATGTAGCCCAGACTAGAGGTGAATTTTCAAGATTAAATGATGTAAGTTAAAGTTGTGCCTTCCTAACTTAAGATCCAGATAAAAGATGTGTCTTTGCCCAGCTTAAAAGATATCAGTTATAGGCATGATTCCTTTTCCTTCCTTCTTTCTTTTTTTGGTTTTCTTTCACAGACATGATTACTCTTTGTAGCCCTGGCTGTCCTGGAACTCAATTTGTAGAAGAGGCTGGCCTGGAACTCAAAGATCCAACTTCCTCTGCCTTCTGAGTGCTGGGATTAAAGGCATGTACCACCATCACTCAATATAAGGCATGTCTTCCTATCTTAAAATCTGGATAACAAGTGTATTTTCCTACTTGAAATTAAGTAAAAAAAAAAAAGCCACTCAAGTATGCCTTCCATTTTGGAGGTTTAATAAATTCCAGATGAGCCGTTTGGCAGTGGTGCACGCCTTTAATTCCAGCACTAGAGAGGAAGAGCCAGGCGGAAATCTGTTTGTTTGAGGCTAGCCTGGACTACAGAGCAAGATCCAGGACAGGCATCAAGACTACACAGAGAAACCCTGTCTCAAAAAAACAAAAAACAAAAACCAATAATGATAATTTCCAGGTGTAGTCAAGTTTATACCCATGAAGAGCCTCCTTTGATTATAAAGGATAACTTTGTTGAGTATAGTAAGAGGGTTTGGCAGTTATATCTCTACCTACTTGAATTGCATCACTGATACTCTCCCCTTTTAAGGGAGTTCATGAAGGAATCTGCTGTTCTCTAGAAGGGATCTTTCTAAGAAATGGGTTTCTCTCTCTGCAGCCTTCAGTTTCCTTTCTTTACTTTTATAATTCAAATTTTAAGTAAAATATGTCATGGGGACGTTTCTATCTGATATGTCTTTAGAATTTAAATGCCTCCTGTCTCTAGATGTCCACATGTCTCCCTTTATTTTGGAAAATTCCATAGTATTTTACTGGATATACTGTTGATGTCTTGGTAAGTCCTTCTTCTTCTCTTCTGCTCATTGTTTGTAAATCTGATCCTTTAATCCTATCCCCCGGTCCCATATATCTTTCACTTGTCCTTATTTTTACCTTTGTCACAGTTTCAGTTTTCTAATTCTTCTGCCTTGTCTTCAAGTATGCTATATTATCTTCAACTTGAAATATTCTGTTAGTGAGAATTTTTATTAGGATATTTATTGGATTTATTTTCCTTTCGTTACATATTTTATACATATTTATATCGTTACATATTTTATAAAATGATGAATTTTTCATCATTTTATACCTTTTCACATGTGTTAGTAACATGCACACTCAGTTCCTTATTGTATGCAAGTTTTTGTGATCTCATTGCATTCTTCTGGAGGTGATTTTTATCCTCTTTGATATTCTGGAATACTGTTATAATCATTCTTTGGATTCTTTTGTTAGTATGTCTTTGAACATACTCACATTTAAGCCTATGACTCTGACATTTGGATTTGTATTGATTTGATTTCTTTATATTTTTGTTCCTTTTTTCTGCATTGAAAATTTTATATCTGGGAGTAGAGCACTGCTTGCATAGTTCCTAATCTTCTGTATGCCTCCAGCAGATTTTTTTTTGTACTACTCAAGTGAGCTTGGTTAGAGCACACTTGAAATTTCATTGCTGCTCTCTGAATGGATAGAAAGTTCAGTTTCTGTACCTTCAGCTCATATGTCCTCTTCCCTGATAATAACTTTCCTTGTCATTCTGAAAAAGAATATTTTGTAGATTTTATATTATCTGGTATCCATGAAATACAACTTTATTTCAAACTTGAGGACTTTTCTGAAGTTTGCTCCTTTAAATTTCATGCTACTTTATAGTCAGGAATTTGGAATTGGTTACCATGAAACTACCCACATCAGAATTCATACCTATAACATACCTTAGACTTATAGTAGAATAAATCATTTATAAATTTTAAGAAGCCCTTTATTTTTCTTCTACTCCATCCTCCCCCCACTCATAAGGAAATTAGAAGCACCCTTGTTTGGATGAACTATGAAAGAATTACTGGGATCAAGAATTATTCCTCTAATGAGTAATTTCTTTTACACAGGACATGATTCATGGCTGGAAAATTGGCTCAGTTGTCTATAACAATTCCTCATCAGATAAAAGGCCCAAGTTTGATTTTTAGCACCCACAGTGACCCCGAACTGTTTCCAAATCCCAGGGATCCAAATCATTGTTTTGACATTTATATGCACAAGGAATACCAGTGTTGCAGAGGCATCCATGCAGACAACACATCCATACGCATTTAA
>CABHPH010001387.1:0-13476 GCA_902168325.1 Peromyscus nudipes | reverse complement strand
TGAAAATTGAAGCGTGCAGATGCGGCTGCAGTTAGCCCCAGATTCTGCCTCTCCGTTGTCAAGGATTGTTTGCCGTGGGCCTGCTTCAGGCCCGGCTGTCAGCTCTGCTGAGACGCTGAACACTTCTGGAAACACTTCCCACTGCTGTGGAAGGTAATTCGCTACCATGAGACAGCCCCGAATTATGAAACCGAGTCTCATGACTTGGAGAGAAAGAATACTTACACTTTCTCCCTAAGAGCTGGAGTTTCTCCTGCAGCAAGTATGACAGGGAAAAAAATAAACAAACAAACAAGAAAACCCAGAACATTCTGAATTGTGCAGATTGAGGACTGCAGTGCCATTGGCGAAGAACTGCACCTTGCTGCACCCTCAGCCTGCATCTGTCTGCTTGCAATCAGAGACTCACACTCACACTGGATGAAGCCTAGACCAGGCGGCTGTGAAGCGGACATGGGGTCCTCTATGCCCAGTGGCCTGACACAGGTAGCATCCTGGCCTAGACAATGGAGAAAGCGGGCATGAGAACAGGCTGGCTGCATCCAGGAGATCTTTGCTGGTGCTCAGTGCTGTAGTCTTAGATGCTGAAAAACCACAGTGAGACAATTTGGACCAAAGAGCTTTGAGGGGTTCCTTCATCCAAGCCCCACTTTACTGGAAGAAGTGAGACAGAGAGAGAATAGGGACTGAGCAAGGAACCTAAGTGGGCAGCCTAGCTCTTAGATATAAATTCCATTGACCTCTAGGATCCTGACCATCTACTACAGCTGACCACAGCAATAACTTCCCCGTTTGCTAATGCTTATGAGAAATGGAGCCCAGGAGGTCTGACTATCTACCCATGGCCACAAAGCTAGAGTGTGACAGCCGAGACTTGCCCAGATTGTCCTGTCTCTGCTCCACGGCCTCCTCCTCCCATAGCAACCTTACTGATCTTCAGAGTCATTCCCAGTTAGCGCCTTGAGGGAAACGAAGAGGGAGGGAGTTCAGGTGCAGGTCTGATCAGTCCTGTAGGCATCGCTCCACAGCATTCTCAGGACTCTGTGCTGGGGGTGGATCTTGAAGTAGATGGGGCTTCCTGCCACCTGTCTCAGGGCCAGCCTGCCCCAGTCTCCATCCCCTGAACAGGCTGCAGCTACCACCAAGAGATAACTGCCCACCGTGGAGGGTGGTCCTCGGGAGCTTGCTTACTGGTTACCTGTGTCTCCCGTTGGTCCTCATGCCACATAGTAAGTAAGCAAGGCCAGAGGAGTCTCCAGAGGTCTCCATGAAGGGGTTCTTCTTTCTAGATCAGTGCAGGTGACACCATGCAGTGGATGAGTGTTCCCAGGGAAGCTGGGACACAGCACTGGACCCTGAAGTCCCAGGGTAGACCCTGGCTTAGAGCCTAGATGGGGTGAAAACAGAATCAGACCTCTGAGTGGAGGTCTCCTCTGAGCTTTGGAGACAGTATACCACAGAGCAGAAGGAATGGCACCTCCCTGAACCCTGGGTTCCTTCTGCCTGGGTGGCCCTGTAATGGACGATGTTCCCCCTATCTTTTGCTTGCTTGCTTGAGACTTGGTCTCATAGCCTAGGCTAACTGCCAGCTTCCCTGTGGCGCCTGTGATGACCTTGAAGTCCTGATTCTCCTGCTTCCACCTCCTGAGTGTGCTCTGCTCTGCTGTCACTGTGCTCGGCTGTGCCAATGCTCTAAAGAAGCTGAGTTGAGAATTGTGTCAGGCCTTGCACGACGCATTGTGTGCTCACCTGTAGCTCCTGGCTCACCCCTATGTTCCTGATGTGCTTCTCATTCGTTTGACTTTGAATTACGTTTAATTCTGCCATGATTTGATGATTGAGTTTTAATTTACTTGTTTTGTTTTTGAGAGGAGAGTTGTGTGTGTGTGTGTGTGTGTGTGTGTGTGTGTGTGTGTGTTGTCAAGCTAACCTCTAACATCTAGTTTCCAATGACCGTCCTGTCTTGGCCTCCTCAGTAGCTGGGACTACCAGGTCCAGCTCAATTTTGTTGTTACTTTCTCCTTTTTCCTCTTCCTCTTCTTCCTCCTCTAAAGATTTGTTTTAAGTAATTCGGGATGTGCTGGGAGGAAAATGTAATAAAGACCTTGTCTTAGTCAGTGTTCTACCAATGTGCCATTTCCCTAGACATTCCATTGTGAACCTCTGGAGGTCATTCTTATTCAAACCATCACTTTCCACTCCCTGACCCCCATAGTCTTGTAGCCATATCATAATGCAAAAACGCATTCAGTCTAACTTCAAAAGTCCCTGTGGTCTATTATAGTCTCAACACTGTTTAAAATTCCAAAGTTCAAAGTGTCTTCTGAGATATATGACAATCTCTTAACTGTAATCCCTATAAAATCAAAATCAAAAAGCAGGTGCCATACTTCCAACATACAATGTCACAGAATATACTTAACCATTCCAAAAGAGAAGAAAGAGCATAGTGAGGAAATACTGAATCAAAGCAAGACTAAAAACCATCTGGACAAACTCCAAACTCTGCATCTCCACGTCTGATATCAAAGTGCTCTTCAGATCCCCAACTCCTTTCAGCTTCGTTGACTGCAGCACACTTCTCTCTCTTGAGCTGACTCCACTCCCCATGAGTAGCTTTCCTCAGCAGGTACCTCATGACTCCGGCATCTCCAACATCTTGGGGTCTCCAGTGAAATCCAGGCTGCATTTTCACAGTGTCACACAATGGCCTCTTTGGGGCCTAGCACATCGGTGTCTGTAGCTTTTCTTAGTCACGGAGGGAGATTCCACAACACCTGACTTGTATCCTTGACTCCAAAGCCAGAACCACATGGCTGAAGCTGCCAAGTTCTGTTTGCTGGGGCTGGAACTTGGCCCCCTCATTCAAATACATTTTCATCAGCTTTCTGTTTTCGATGGTTTTCTTCACTGCTTAAACTTTTCTTTAATTCCTTTTCACAAGTTGGAAGCTTAGCTGGGTAGGATCCTGCCCTGAGGTCACCACTCTCTTTATTCCATTTAACATCAGGCTTTTCTTGAAACTTTTTATCTCCCTGAGTACTAGACTTAGCTCTATTACACTTCCTGGTGCTCCTTTTCTCCTCAAACTGTACATTTTGTATTTTTCCTTGCTCAGCTTGCTCCTTTTCATTATAGATCTGCATGAGAATGACCGCTAGTAACCACACAACAGAGTCAATACTAGTCTATCTTGAAATCTCTGCCAATGCCATTAATCCAAAACGCCTCAATTTTGCCTCAAGTGGATTTTTTTTCCCCAAACATCACAAGAATAGTCTCTAGGCCATTAACTTATGTTCCCCTCTGAACCTTCTTGAGCTGGGACTTTACAGTTCAAATTGCCTTCAACACTGTCTGTCATGCTCCTACTAATAGTGGCTCCTTAAGCCCTGCTTAAAGCATTCAACTGCTTTCCTAATCTAGAGTTCCAAAGTCCACGTTCCACCACAAGCAGTGTGGTCAGGCCTGTCACTCCCTGGTACCAACTCCTGTCATAGTACGTGTTGTGTTGCTGTGAAGAGACACCATGACCACCACGGCAGCTCTTATAAAAGAAAGCATTCAGTTGGGGCTTTCTTACAGTTCAAAGGTTTAGTCCATTTTCATCATGGCAGGAAGCAGCTAGATACCAGTTGGGACAGCATTGTGGACCAACCTTTCCTTCCCTCTAGGTCTGGGGGTTGGCAGAGCCTGTATCTCTTAGGACTTGGCTGAGGGAAGAGGCAAGTTGCTGGAAGGGTGCTCACTGCAGGGACAGGCAGTAACTACTGGCCCTGGGTAGCCAAAGGGTGCTCACTGCAGGGACAGGCAGTAACTACTGGCCCTGGGTAGCCAAAGACCCATATTTGATACTGAGAATTAAGGTCAGACTTCCGAAGACCCAGGGCAGAGGTGGTACTGTGTGTGGAGCTCAGAGGCAGAAGCTGGTCATCAGCTGGTGTCAGCATGCTCTTAGACAAGCACAGGAGCCTGGCATCAGCATGTTCCTTCTCTCAAACCGCAGATCGCTCCGGCAGAAGGCCCGGATGTCAGTGAAAGGATGGTCATCATCACCGGGCCCCCTGAAGCCCAGTTCAAGGTCAGTACCAAAGCCCATGCCGGCCCTACAGGCTCTGGGTGCCGGGCAGACAGCCCAGAGGAGTTGAGGTGCTGCTTTGCCCGCCTAGTGTCCATTTCCCCTTCTGCTGCTCATGGGTCAGACTCGTGCGTGGTTCCTCGTTTCTCCTCTGGGCTCTGTCTTCTCTCCATGGAAAGGCGGGGTGTCCGTTGGTGCCCGGTCGGGATGCCAGTGCCTCCAGCGTGTCTCTGACTGGGCGACCATCTTGGGCTTCTCCAGCTGAGAGCGTTAACATGGGTGCAGAGGAGAAGCCTTATGTCGTGGAAGTTCTGGCAGTCTGTGAGGGAATTCTAGCAGCATTGGGGAGAGTTCTTTTGCGAGGAGCATGGCTTTGTGTCTGAGGTTCTTCCTCGAGGAACGTTAAAACTTGAATTTCAAGAAGTCAGAAATGTGTTTTAATTTGTGAAAGTTCAGCTCTTACGATGAAAATCACAGGGGACCAAAAGCTTGGAAATGAACAAACAAAATGTGGTATGTCCACAAAAGAGAATGATTTATCCAATGCGTGCTACAAAGGAATGACCCTAGGCAAATAAGAGCATGTAGGCCATGGTTCCACGTACATGTGTCCAGTAGCAAACCATAGAGAAAGACGGTAGGCTGGTTGAGAATGACAGACAGTCCTGGGGATTGAGCCCAGGGCCTCACACATAGGAGGCAGCAAGCACTCGGCCACTGAGCCACATTCCTTGTCCTCTTTTTTTTCCAATTTTGTTTCAGGGCCTCACTAAATTGCTCAGGTTGGCTTTAATGTGCAATTCTTTCCCTCAGCTGCCCGAGAAACTGGGATTATGGGCTTGTCCCACCACTGAGATGGATCCAGAATATTCTGGATAGTGGCGATGGTCCCACAACATACTAATGACGAAGTACATGATGAGATGATGACTTTGCCAGCATGTGCAAGGGCCATGAGTTTGATTCTCAGCACCACAAAAGCAGCAGCGTGTTGAGACTTAACAGATCCTGTTACCTCCTTCAGTAACCAGAGAACTGAGCATACAGTGGAGGGGAGTTAAGAAAGCCTTAAACAAATTCAGCCAAACACACACTTGTAGGCACTGGGCATATGAAAACAAGGGTACAGTCTTGGTGGCTCACCAGTTGCCCTTGCCTAGACACACACATTCCTTAGAGGAAGCGGTCACCTGCAGACCATGGGGCTCGGCAGCGTGCACAGATGGTAGAGTGTGGTGGCTGAGATGGGTGGTAGAACTGAGGTGGGTGTGCAGCTGCCCAGTGCCTGGAGGGAAGCCCACACATTCCGTCACTGGGACTCCGAGTTCCTGCACAGCACTGACAGAGTGGCCCGATCACCAGTCATCTTGTCCTCAGGCTCAGGGACGGATCTTTGGGAAGCTGAAGGAAGAAAACTTCTTTAACCCCAAAGAAGAGGTGAAGCTGGAAGCCCATATCCGTGTTCCCTCGTCCACAGCCGGCCGCGTGATTGGCAAAGGGGGGAAAACCGTAAGCTGGCTCCCGACTCCCTTCACCCGGATGAGTTCCCTGCCCTGGCCATGCCCAATTCCCCTCAGATCCTCACTAGCTCCTTTGCTCGCTCTCAACATGTCTGAGGGCCTTGGGCTGACACACTTGGGCTCTGGCACATGCAGGATGCATGAGGCATGGGGATTCCAAGGACAGAAAGGTCATCCGCAGGGCTCTAGCACTAAGGGCCCAGTTCCATGGTGTCAAGCCCACCCTATTCCTGAGCACTATGCCACCCAGCCCTGTTTATATCCGAAGACAAGAAGGCCATCTCCTATACCACCCACCCCCACCCTCGCATCCACATGTAGCAGATAGAACCCATTTGAGACCACTCTCTGCCTGGTTTCCAAGTTCAGAGGCTCCAACTGCCCTGTGCTGTCTCTTGACGACAGTCTCCAGGGGCCCTCTCACTCTCCCTACTGTCCATCCCATTTTCTGGTTCTTTCTCAAGTCTGGCCATCTGCTCTAGGGGAGTTGGCTCAGCAATAGGGTGAGAAAGTGTAATTTATGTGTTCAGTCTGAAGGTCTCAGTAACACACGTCAGCTGAGTTCTGGAGCTGGAGGCATAATTCAGTGATAGAACATGCACTTATCAAGTATGGGACCCTGGGGTCAACCTTCAGCCCCCCCAGAGAAAAGAATATTGATCCTAGACATCAATATCTGTTGGACACAAGGATATGGCTTTCTCACTTGGTGAGGAGGTAACTGGAGCAGTTCTGGGCCTGTGGTGATGAAGTGACATTGAGTGGCAGGGACTGGGGTGGGGGAGCGCAGGTTCTAGACGTGGTGAGTCACACACAAAAGAACATAGTTGGCTTGGATCTACAAGTGCAGTCCAAACCCCAGGTACACACACTGACCGCTCGCTCGACAGACTTGAAGTGTTGGAGACCGAGACTAGAAGCAGTCACTGAATTCTCTCTATCCCCAGCTGTGGCTAGCCGCCCCTCTGATCCCCTCACCCTACCTATGAGCTGAGCATCATGCCAAGGGGCAGGGCAGGCAGAACCCAGCACTCGGGAAATGGAGAGTGGAGGATAGAAGGGCATGGTCATCCTCGCCTATAGAGCAAGTTCAAGGCCAACCTTGCCCCAAAGGGAGCAGAGGGAGAAAAGGAAGGAAAGAAGAGGGTAGGGGGTGAGGAGAGGGAGGAGAAGGAAGTTGATGGGTTTATTCTGAGTCAGACAAGAGGAGGCCATAGCTCCTGGCCAGCAGCCAGGGAAGCAGGTCCAGAAGTGGGCCACTAACCTGGGCTCTTACTAGGAGTCCCCACGAGTGTCTGCAGAATTAGAGCATTCGGCCTGAGAAGCAGCCTCGTGGAGTTAGGGCTACACTCCCATTTCTCTGTCAATCAGCCCTTTGGAGCCAAACCCACAGGAGCTGAGGCAGGAGAAAGGGAAGGGGGCGTTTAGCTTCCCTGGTGTCTCCGTCCACAGCCCAAGTATCGGCTTTATGGGTGGCCGGGGCAGAGTTGGGGTGGGGGTGGTGTTACTCAGTCACTTCCTTCTCTGCCTTTCCAGGTAAACGAGCTACAGAACTTGACAAGCGCAGAAGTTATCGTGCCTCGTGACCAAACACCAGATGAAAACGAAGAAGTGATCGTCAGGATCATCGGACACTTCTTTGCTAGCCAGGTACTATTCAGTGAGGGCCCTGCCTCCTGCCCAGCTCTTCCCACTAGTTCACCTACTGTGTTTGTGTCGAGTTAAAGCCCTTCCCGACCACCACACAACACACACAGTGGAACCCTCCCTGGCCCCTGACCGCGGGGACTGGAAACTTGGTGCAAGGTTCCTAGCATGCTCCGCTGGGGTTGGGAGCTTAGCATCGCTCGCCCTCCCAGCCTTCCTCTGAGGAAGCCGCATGTCCAGCCAGCCCCCAGCAGAGCAGCCAGGTGGCCACGTTTCACTGTGGAAAGTAACTACTCACAAAGGTGTTGTGTCAAGGGAGGCCTTGGCGGGTTGGGCCAAGGTGCCCTGGTGGGTGAGGGAGACCCGCCATGCTGATGTGTGGAGAGGTGGAGAGTTACACCATCCAGACACAGATGTCCATGTGGAAAGTTTGTTATTAAAGGGGGAGAGAGAGAGCGAAAGAGGGAGGTGCACTCTACCTCTGGCAAGAGTCAGGACAGAGAACAAAGGGGGAGTTTTTTCTTAAAGAGCACTTTACATAAGATGACATCAGGATGCTGGGCAAGAAGTCCCCAAGGGGCAGTTCAGAATACTAAGGAAAGGGACCTAGTATTCTGCTGCTCTCTTCCCGATCTCCCCAAAACTCCACGTCACCGCTGCCTTGCACTCACAGAAGCCAGCGCTGCAGGGACAGGTGGCCTAGTATGTGGCCTCGTTATCTTGATGCTTTTTGCTGGGCGGGTTTTAGAAGAGGGCGATTATGATCCTCCTGTAAGCCAAAGGAGAAGGGCAGCCTATGGTCTCGTGCTTGTATCCGACTCCCAGCTGCTCTGTGGCCGGCTTCCTGTGACTGCTGCCTGGACCCGTGGCAGAGTTCAGCCCGTGGGGAGCTGTGGCTCAGGGTTGGAACTCCTGTTCTTCAGGGCTTTGTCAGGGCGCTAGTCTCTCCCCTTTCCTGATCTTTCTAGTGCTCTGGAAAGGGGTGGGGAGGGGAGGGGGCACATCAGAGCTCAGGTGGGAGTGGCAAGGCCTTTGGCCTCCACCCCATCACTGACCCCTCCTGCTACTCCCTGGCCATCTGCTCCCTGTGAGTTAGAAGCTGCTAGTTCCTCCCTCCCACCCCAGTGCACCCTCCTCTCCCTGCCCCCTCCCACCTAGCACCCAGCTGAAGAGGAATTCTGCCCCTGGCTGTTGAGCGAGGTCATAAGGGACCTGGGGGAAGTAAGATTGGTCTGAGCACTCAACCTTTCCGAAGTCCGGAGCCCTCTGTTTTCCTGTGGGGGCCCCAGAACTGGGATTGTCTCTTCCCTGTGCCCTCCCCTCCCTCTCTCTGCTGCAGACTGCGCAACGCAAGATCAGGGAAATTGTACAACAGGTGAAGCAGCAGGAGCAGAAATACCCTCAGGGAGTCGCCTCACAGCGCAGCAAGTGAGGCCCCCACAGGCGCCAGCAAACAACAGATGAATGTAACCCTCCCAACACCCGAGAGAGACGAGACCAAACAGCCAGCAGATCGGGAGCAAACCAAAGACCATCCTGAGGAGTGAGAAGTCTGCAGAGCAGCCAGGGCCTGCAGACCCCTGCACATCTTGGGATCCAGGAGGGCATAGGGAGGGCCCGGGTTCCCCAGAGACACCAGTTGGCCTGCGCCCAGCTTCCCCTGGCTTCTGTAGGCTTCCAGCCATCCACTGCCCATCCACTCAGATCCCTCCTCAGCTCCCAGGACGCTATCCCTTTCAGTTGAACTAACCATAGGTGACTCAAAGCAAAGCAAAATCCACAGCCTTTTCTTTGTTGTGGAAGGTTGTCTCTGTACATGTATGTACATACTAGAAGGGGAAAGATGTTAAGATATGTGGCCTGTGGGTTACACAGGGTGCCTGCAGCGTTAATATATTTTAGAAATAATATATCAAATAACTCAACTAACTACAATTTTTACTCGATTATTAATTTTGTTTTCTTTTTGAAGAGAAAGCAGGCTTTTCTAGACTTCAAAGAATAAAGTCTTGGGTGAGGTCCATTGGTATAGAAAGGAACTTTGAGCCGCCCACACGAACTTCACTTGGAGGGAAATCTTGTCAAAGGACACTTAATGGCAGTTGTGGGTCACCTGTGTCGATCAACAGAAGGGATACCGTCCCTGAGGAGGGGCCCCAGGCCCTTGTCACCTGTTTACCCCATGCACCCATTTCTCTGCTTCACAGGTTTTAAACTGGTTTTTTGCATACTGCTATATATTTCTATCTCTCTGTTTATCTCCCTCCCCTACCTTCCTCTTTGCCGGCCATCCTTCTGAATCTCTTCATCCTTTTCTGTCCCCCCCCCATATCTATGCACACCCTCCCCCCAGGCAAAGCAGTGCTCTGAGTATCACATCACACACACACGGAACAAACGCGAAACACACGAACCAGCTTCAGCTTACACTTGGTTACTCAAGCGAACAAGAGTCGATGGCACTTGTCCTAGCGTCTCGGAAGAGGAAAGCGGGAACCCTCCAAACCAACCAGCCAGCCAAACAAAGGAAAACTCCATAAAGAAAGAATGTACTTTGTCTTTTTACATTTTGGTATATAAGCCATCAACATTTAGTGAAATTATTTCTTTCTTTAAAAATGTAAAGTGCAGGAAAATAGCAATTTTTACAAGGTTGTTGGCCCCAGGGCGTTAAATTTGCAGGTTTTTTTAAAATGAGAAAAACACACAAATAAAGCTACCTCAGCACCTTGCTCTTGTGTTTCCCTTAGAGATTTTGTAAAACTGATAGTTGGCGCATTTTTTATTTTTTTAATAAAAATGAGTTGAAAAAAAATGATTTCAACTGCCAGCCTAGAGCAGGCGGCAGCCCAAGTGTGCAGCGACTGTTCTGACTTGTCTTCCGCTAGCCAAGAGCCTACGTGGCCTTCTTGTGGACAAATCTAAAAATGTTTATTTTTTAAAAATGACAAAAACAGAGAATATTGGAGCCGTCCTGAATTTCAATAGGGTACGTGCCATGAGGGCTTTTGCGCTGAAGGATGACCACGTCCTGGTTATGTGAAGAAGCCAAGACACCACCAGACTGCAATGCCAGTTTCCTCTACTGCAAACAGTGTTCTGTGACAAAAAAAAAAAAAGGAAAAAAAATATATCCAAGCTAACAAGATCCTGGCGTCCTGGTGTCTTATTTGCTGAGCGTTGTGTCTCCCGGGGGTGTCAGCTGGAGGCCTACGGGACCCGGGCAGCTCCTTGTCCACCTAGTGCTTGGGAGGGACCCAGCTCGGTGAGGCAGTGTGCAGCCAGCACAGCAGCCTCGCCTGGGGGCTTGTGGGAAGTGCGCCTCTGCTGGGTCCACATGGAATGGCAGTTGGTGCAGATCTGTAGAACTAGAGGACAGCCTGCGCTGCCAGCCCAGCTGCTGCCTCAGCCGCCCAGGCAGGACGTGTCAGGCAACTCGAGGGCAGAGGCTCTCCCTTCCTCTAGAGCAGCGGTTCTCACCTTCCTAATGCAGTGACCCTTTAATACAGTTCCTCATGTTGTGGTGAACCCACAACCATAAAATTACCTCATTGCTACTTCCTAACTGCATTCTTGCTACTGCTATGAATCACAATGTAAATATCTGTTTTCCAGTGGTCTTAGGTGACCCCTGTGAAAGGGTCTTTCAACAACCCCCAGGGGTTGCGACCCACAGGCTGAGAACTGCTGAGTTAGCCCCCTTTCTCCTAATTGTCCCTCTTTAGATATCAATACAGATGGAAGTTTAAAATTATGTAAAACAGGGGCATTGTTGTTGCCGTAGCGCCCGCGCTACCACCACCTGTTCACCATGTCCAAGCGAGGAGCTGTGGATTAAAAAATAGAGACAAAAGACAGCGGGTCATTCACCCCAGCAAAATGCCAAATGCTGGGGTGAATGTTTTTTTTTGAAACAGGGAGGAAACCTTAAATACAGGCTTACAGCACAATGGAGGATCCCTGGAGGGCAGAAGTTCGCTACCAATGTTGCTACCAATGTTCTACATTCTTGCATCTAAGCTGTTTACACCAAATGCAGGATACACAAACAAAGAACCTCCGGTGAGCATTCAGGAAGAAGGAAACCGGCAGGGAAATCAGCATAGGGAGGACATCTGGTCAAGGTCGGCAAGCAAGACAACAGCTACCCAAATTGGGGGGCCAGGGCCCTACACATGGTGATGCACACCTTTAACCCCAGCACTCAGGAGGCAGAGGCAGGCGGATGTCTATGAGTTCCAGGCCAGCCTGGTCTACAGAGCGAATTCGAGGACAGCCAGAGCCACACAGAAAAACCCTGTCTGGAAAAACAAACAAAAGCAAAACAGACTTTAATGACTGTCAAGTTACAGGTTGAGCAGGGCAGAAATACCTTCCCCTGATGGGAGTGTAGCTCAGTGGGAGGTGCTAGCAACACACAGAGAAAAGGAGCATCATGGAGGGAGGAACCTCCAGGGCCAGGAGGGACTCACCACTTCCCCCTCCTCCCACTGGAAGGAATGCAGATGCAAACGTGGGTACCCATGTGGTAGAGCATAGCCAGCAGGAACAGAAATTAGAAGCAAAGTGCAGTTTGCTTGGGTCTTTTTTTTAAAGATAGGGTCCTACTCTGTAACCCTGGCTGACATGGTATGTGATGTGCCATTGGCTGCCTGGAAATTCACAGCTGGATCAGCCTCCCAAGTGCTGGGATTATAGGTGTTCGCCATTGTGCCTGGTAGAGAAAGGTGTTAAAGGTGAACCTGCTAACTCAAGTGTTGGGCTGCCTGGGGCCAAATTGGTCCTAAAGAGAATATTCTCTTACCCGAGCCACCATTATTGTGGTGTTTAGTATGCACAACACACACATACACACACACACACACACACACACACACACACACACACACACACCTATGCATCAACAAACCAGTATCATACTATAACCATTCAAAAATACAGATTTAGGAGCTGGAGAGATGGTTCAGCAGTTAAGATGGCTCAGTGGTTGGCCCTTCTTCCAAAGAACCATGGCAGTTCACAACTATCTGTAACTCCAGTTCCAGGGAATCTGGCATCCTCATACAGACATACATGCAGACAAAACCCCGATGTGCATAAAAAAATCTCTTTTAAAAAAAAATCTCAAAAAAAAAAACACAGATTTTGGCAGGCCTAGTGGAATAGGTCTGTAATCCCAACCCTCAGAAATTGGGTCAGGAAGATCAGATGTTCAAGACCTGCCTGGATAGTCCAGTGAGACTCTGTCTCAAAATGAAAAGTAAAGTCCAATGATCACCTGTATCTATAGGCCCCAGGGCTAGTGATTATTATATGTCTCTGTTATTCATTAAGCGGCACTGTTTACCATGTGAGAAAAGCCGTGAGGCACAACAAAATCCACTATAAGAGTCTATTAGGAGAAGAAACAGAGGGGAATGTGCTTAGGCCTATGGAAGACTGTGCATGGACAGAGAGGAAGAAGGGTGGATGAGTCTGTGATTCACTTTTTATGGATTCCCCCGCACATGTGCATATGGGCTTATGTAGCTACACCACACATGCGCATAGATTACGTGATCACACTGCGCACAAATCACATGATCACACAGCACACAGAATACATAGGACGTAAAGCCCTGGAATGACTAAACATCTTGCTTGGCTACTGGACAGCACATGTGCGGTCATGTAGCAACACCCAGAATTAACTCCATTCTAAAAATGTATATGTATATAAAGTATATATGTATATACATGTATATATATCTCTACAGGTTCAGATGTAGATTCTGAATTTTTTTCTGGTACAATTTCTAATAGGTTATAATCCCCCAAAAAAGTTGTGAAACAAAAATTCAGAAGCAAAAATCAATCCTGTTTCAGGTCTCTTTTTTCGGTTCCAGAAGGAAATCTTAAGAAGGCTATGCATCAAGGTTTTTACAAATTAATGCTTACTGATTACTCTCACCTCTATCTCCTCTTAGCTCCCTCTACCATTGTCTATCCCACATCTCCCCTACAAAACCATTTCTCACCTTCTCATCTGTTAGCTTTGTCCTATGTGACCATGACTTTCCATGGCTTCCTTTGTAGCCTGGTGGGCTCTGCAGTGGCTATACAACTGAAGACAACAGCTCCCCCTCCTTAAGAACCTATCAATAACCAATAGTTCAGCAGGAAGGGGTAGAACCCTATGAGCCCACCCCATCCATGACTGTTAGCAGGGCTGGCCTTGCGAATGCCCAGTGC
>CABHPH010001386.1:1086-15331 GCA_902168325.1 Peromyscus nudipes | reverse complement strand
AGAATTTTTGTTTTATGTATCTAATTATATTCAATATGTCTGTTTTGGATATAAGACCTTTAACAGATCAGAATTTTTGTTTTCTTTATTGGATTTTTTGTGTTCAATATATACATTTTGGATATCAGACTTAATGCTGGTAATTTTTGTTTTTTTTTCTAATTTATTGTATTCAATATGTATATTTTGGATATTAGAACTTCACCAGATGAGAAATTTTGTTTTATTGATCTGATTTCTTATCTTTCATTTGTTTATTTTGGATATTAGGCTTTTATCAGAGAATCATTTTTGTTTTATTCATCCAATTATGTTCACTATGTCAATTTTCAATGTTAGACCTTTATTAAGATGAGAATATTTGTATTATTTATCATATTTCTAAAGTTCGATAAGTATATTTTAGATATTAGACCAACCGCTGATAATATTTATTTTCTTCTAATATATTATGTTCAATATGTATATTTTGGATACTAGACCTTTATCAGATCAGAATTTTTTTATTTGGTTTCTTGTGTTCAATACATATATTTTTTTAATTTTTTTTAAAGATTTATTTATTTATTATGTATACAGTGTTCTGCTTACATGCATGCTTGCAGGCCAGAAGAGGGCACCAAATCTCATTAGGGATGGTTGTGAGCCACCATGTAGTTGCTGGGAATTGAACTCAGGACCTCTGGAAGAACAGCCAGTGCTCTTAACAGCTGAGCCATATCTCCCGCCCCGCAATACGTACATTTTTGATATTACACGTTGTCAGATGAGAATTTTTGTTTTATTTATCTAACTATATTCCAAATGCATATTTTTGATAATTAGAAATTTATCAGATTAAAATTTTTGTTTTATTTGTCTGACTTCTTGTGTTCAGTATGTATATTTGGGATATTAGATTTTTGTAAGATGAAAATTATTGTTTCATTTATCTAATTATTTTCAATATGGATATTTTGGATATTAGACCCCATTCAGATGAGATTTTTTGTTTTATATGTTTGATTTCTTGGGTTCAACATGTATATTTTTTGTATCAGTTCTTTATAAGGTGAGAATTTTTGTTTTATTTAATTTCTTGTCTCCCATATGTATATTTTAGTAAGTAGACATTTATGAGATGAGAATTTTTTCTCTAATTATGTTCAATATATATATATATATACTTTTGATATTAGGCCTATATCAGATGAAAATTCTTGTATTATTTTTCTGAATTCTAGTTTTCAATAGGTATATTTTAGATAATGAACTTTATTAGGTGAGAATTTTTGTTTTATTTAATTTCTAGTGTTCAATATGTATATTTTGAATATTAGACCTTTATCAGATGAGAATTTATGTTTTATTTATCTGATTCTGGTGTTCAATATGTATATTTTTGATTAATTAAACCCTTATCAGGTCAAAATTTTTGTATTATTCATCTGACTTCTTGTAATCAATATGCATATTGTGATATTAGACCTTTATCAGATTAGAATTTTCCTTTTATTTATCTGATTTCTTATATTCAAAGTATATTTTGGATGTTACACATTTATTAGGTGAGAATTTATGTATTATTTATATGATTTCTAATTTTCAACATGTATAATTTAGATAATGACCTTTATCAGGTGAGAATTTTGGTTTTATTTAAATTCTTGTGTTCAATATGAATAATTTGGACATTAGACATTTTTTTTTTTTTTGGTTTTTCGAGACAGGTTTTCTCTGTGTAGCTTTGCGCCTTTCCTGGAACTCACTTGGTAGTCCAGGCTGGCCTCGAACTCACAGAGATCCGCCTGCCTCTGCCTCCCGAGTGCTGGGATTAAAGACGTGTGCCACCAACGCCCGGCTAACATTAGACTTTTATTAGATGAGAATATGTTTTATATATTTCCTTGTGTTCAATATGTATATTTTGGATATTAAATCTTCACAACATGAAAATTGTTGTTTTATTTGTCTAATTATGTTCAATATGTCTGTTTTGGATTTAGGACCTTTATCAGATGAGAATTTTTGTTTTATTCATCTGATTTCTGGTGTTCAGTATGTATATTTTTGATATTAGATCTTTATCAGATGAGAATTTTTGTTTCTTTTGTCTGATTTCTGGTGTTCAGTATGTATATTTTGGATATTAGTCATTTATCAGGTGAGAATTTTTGTTTAATTTATTTGATTAGGTTCAATATGTATACTTTGAATAATATACTTTGATCAGATGAGAATTTTGTCATATGTATTTCATTTCTTGTGTTCATTATGCATATTTTGGATATTAGTCCTTACTCAGGTGAGAATTTTTGTTTTATTTAATTTCTTGTGTTCAGTATGTATATTTTTGATATTAGGCTTTTATCAGATGAGAATTTTCATTTTATTTATCTAATTTCTTGTGTTCAATATGTATGTTTTGGATATTACATTTCATCAGAAGAGAATTATTTTTATATATCTAATATCTTATTTTCAATATGTATATTTTTGATATTAGAACTTTGTAAGATGAGAATTTTTATTTATTTGTCTCATTTCTTATATTCAAAATGTATTTTTTAGATATTAGACTTTTATCAGGTGGGAATTTTTGTTTTATGTATTTGATTTCCTGTGTTCAATATTCATATTTTAGATATCAATTTTCATCATGAGAGAACTTTTTAATTTCATTCGTTTAATATGAATATTTTTGATGTGAGACTTTATCAGATGAGAATTCTCCTTTTATCTGTCTAATTATGTTCAATATGTCCATTTTTGATATTAGACCATTATTGAATAAGAATTTCTCTGGTTTTTATCTGATTTCTTGTATTCAATATGTATATTTTGGATATTAGACCTACCGCTGATAATTTTTTTCTAATTTATTGTGTTCAATATGTATATTTTAGAAAATGGATTTTTATAGATCAGAATTTTTGATTTACTTATCTGATTTCTTGTGTTCAATACATATATTTTTGATATTAGACTTCTATCAGATGAGAATTTTTGTTTTATTTATCTAATTGTGTTCAATATATATATTTTGGTTATTAGACCATTGTCAGATGAGAATTTTTATTTTATTTATGTAATTATTTTCAATATGTCTGTTTTGGATGTAGGACCTTCATCAGATCATAATTTTTGTTTTATTTATCTGATTTCTAGTTTTCAATATGTATACTTTGGATATTAGACATCTATCAGGTGAGAACTTTTGTTTTATTTAATTTCTTGTGTTTAGTATGTATATTTTGGATATTAGACCTTTATCAGGTGAGAATTTTTGTCATATACATTTCTTGTGTTAAGAATAGATATTTTGGATATTAGTTCCTTCTCAAGGGAGAATTGTTATTTTATTTAATTTCTTGTGTTCAGTATATATATTTTGGGCATTCGAACTTTATCGGATTAGAATTCGCATTTATTTATCTAACTATGTTCAATATGTCCATTTTGGATTTAAGATGATTATCAGATCAGAATTTTTGTTGTATTTATCTAATTTCTTGTGTTCAATGTGTATATTTTGGATATAAGACCTTTATCAGGTGAGAATTTTTGTCTTATGTATTTGATTTCTTATGTTCAGTATGCATATTTTGGATATTAGTTTGTTATTATGTGAGAATTTATGTTTTATTTAATTTCTTGTGTTCAATATGTATATTTTGGATTTTAGACCTTTATCTGATGAAAACATTTGTTTTTTTTAAATCTAATTTCCTACGTTCAATATGTAATTTTGATATTGGACCTTTATAAGATGAGAAATTTCTTTTTATTTTATTTCTTGTGTTCAATGAAAATATTTTGGATATCAGACCTTTATCAGAGGAGAACTTTTGGTTTATTTGTCTGATTTCATGTCTTCACTCTGTATAGTATGGTATTAGACCTTTATAAGATGAGAATTTTTGCTTCATATTTTTGATTTCTTGTGTTCAATATGCATATTTTGGATATCATTTCTTTCTTAGGCGAGAATGTTATTTTTTTAATTTCTTGTTTTCAATATGCATATTTTTGGTATTAGACATTTATCAGATGAGAATTTTTGTTTTATTTATGTAGTTATGTTCAATCTGTATATTTTGGAAATTATACATTTATCAGATGAGAATTTTTATTTACTTATATGATTTCTTGTTTTCAATGTATATATTTTGGATACTATACCTTCATCAGATGAGAATTTTTATGTCATTTTTTGATTTCTTATGTTCAATATGTATATTTTTGACATTAGACCTTTATCAAATGAGAATTTTTGTTTTCTTTAATTTCTTGTGTTCAATGTGTAGATTTTGGATATTAGACCTTAATCCGATGAGCATTTTTATTTTGTTTTTGTGATTCCTTGTGTTCAATATGTATATTTTGGATATTAAACCTTCACCAGGTTTGAATTTTTATTATATATATCTGATTTCTCGTGTTCAATTTTTATGTATTCAATATTAAAACAACCTGTGAGAATTTTCGTTTAATCCAATTTTCTGTGTTCCACATGTATATTTTGCATATTAGACATTTTCCCGTTTCGAATTTTTTTTATTTATGTAAATATATTCAATACATATATTTTGGATATTTCATCTTTATCACATGAGAATTTTTGTTTTATTCATATGATATCTTCTGGTCAGTATGTATATTTCTGATGTTTGACATTTATCAGATTAGAATTTTATTTATCAGGTTTCTTGGGTTCAATAGGTATATTTTTGATATTAGACCTTTATCAGATGAGAATTTTTGTTTTATTCATCTAATTTCTAGTGTTCAATATGATATTTTTGATATTAGACATTAATCAAATGACAATATTTGTTTTATTTAATTTCCAGTGATCAATAAATAATTTTTGGATATTAGACATTTATCAGATGAGAAATTTTGTTTTATTTATTTGATTTCTGTTTTGAATATGTATATTTTGGATATTAGTTCATTATCAGGTTAGAATTATTGTTTCATTTAATTTCTTGTGTTCAATATGTATATTTCAGATGTTAGACATTTATTAGATGAGATTATTTGTTTACTTTACCTAATTTTGTTCAATATGTCAATTTTTTATATTAGACCTTTATCAGATGAGAGTTTTTGTATTATTTATCTGATTTTTTGTGTTCAATATGTATATTTTGGATATTGGACCTTTATCCGATGAGAATTTTAGTTTTATTTTCTGGTATCCTGTGTTCAATATGTATGTTTTTGATATTAGACCTTATCAAATGAGTTTTCCTTTTATTTATCTGATTTCTTGTGTTCAATATTTATATTTTGTATATTAAACCTTTAGCAGATTATAACTTTATTTATCTAATTGTGTTTCATATACATATTTTTGATATTAGACATTTATCAGATGAGAATTTTGTTTTATTTATCTGATTTCTTGAGTTCAATATGTATATTTTGGACATTAGATATTTGTCCAGTGAAAATGTTCCTTTTATTTTATTTCCTGTGTTCAGTATGTACATATTGGATATTTGACTTTACCAGATAATAATTTTTGTTTTCTTTATCAAATTATGTTCAATATATATATATATATATATTTGATATTAGACATTTAACAGAAGATAATTTTTGTTTTATTATTCTGATTTTTTGTGTTCAGTATGTATATTTTGAATATTAGACCTTTTTTTGATGAGAGTTTTTGTTTTAAATACGTGGTTTCCTCAGTTCAATATGTATATTTTGAATATTAGACCTTTATGAGATGAGAATTTCTGTGTTATTTATCTAATTATGTTCAATATGTACATTTTCAATATTAGACATTTATTAGATAATTTTTTAATTTATCTAATTATGTTCAATATGTATTTTTTATTTTATAATTAGTTTAATTTTACATATCAGCCACGGATTCCCCTGTCCTCCCTCCTCCCACCCCCCAGCCTTCCAACCAATCCTCCCTCCATTCCCATCTCCTCCAAGGCAAGGTCTCCCCTGGGGATTCAGCTGAGCCTGGTACATTCAGTTGAGGCAGGTCCAGTCCTCTCCTCCCTGTATCAAGGCTGAGCAAAATGTCTCAGTATAGGCCCTAGATTCCAAAAAGCCAGATCATGCACCAAAGGTTAACCCCATCTTGGTCTGCTGGCAGTGGTCCAGAGGGTGCCTGGACCAGTCTACTCTGGTGACCAGCCTAGCAAATAACCTAGCTGTCATCATAGAGCCTTTGTCCAGTGACAGATGGAGGCAGATACAGAGATCAATAACCAGGCACCAGAGTGAGATCTGGAAATCCAACTGATGAGAGAGAGGAGAGATACTGCCGGCGAGGGATGTTGAGCTCATGATGGGAGGACGTGCAGTTATGACCGGCTACACTAGTGGAAGTCTATGAACTGTGGATTGGTGGCTGTGGAGTCCACGTGGGACTGGACTTGGCGCTGTAGATAGGGAAGATGGTTGTTTGGCTCAAACTGTTTGGGGGGCACCAGGCAGGGGCATAGGGATCTGTCCCTGGTCTATGGGCAGGCTTCTGAAATCCAGTACCTGTGGTGAGACACCTTGCACAGTCTTGGTGCAGTGGGAAGGGGCTTGGACCTGCCTAGGCTCAGTGTGCTGGGCTCTGCTGACCTTGATTTGGGGGATGTGGGGTTGCGGGATGGCTTGGGAAAGAGGGCTGTGGGTGGGAGGAGGGGGGCTTTGTGGATAGTATGTGGAGTAAGTAGAAAATTTCTTAATAAAGAAAAATAAAAAAAGAATAGCTATCACAACAGACAAGACAGATAAAATGAGAAAGATTTCTTAACTGCAGGAGGCAAGAAGAGCATGGGAGTTATTTCCAAAACAATACTTTTCCTAAACAAAGGAAGCATATGAATTTTTGAGTAGGGAGTCTGGAAACATTCATGTAGTACTCTCCATATTCTTAAGCTTGGTAAATTAACAAATCCACTTTGGATCATGATCACAAGGTGAAAACAGAGACATTTATGGATATTCTTACCTCAAAGTTATGCAGGAACATATATAAATTATAAAAATGATGGAAAGAAATGTCTCTGGCATGTTCATCTTGTACTGCAAGGTTTTAGCTGAGAATCAAGGACATGACCCTTTAAGAAGTAGATTGTTTGGGGGCCTATGTGACCTGCCAATGTTGATGTTTGATCTAAAATATATCTGTACAATTGCCACAATTCTCACAGGTACAAAAGATAGAGAACACAGATACAGAAACTTTCAAGGAAAAGTCACCTAACAGCACTGTTCACTCTGCTCCTAGATAGATGGTTATAATGATCTCTTATCAACCTCAGAACAAAACTGCTGTTCCCTCAGAGCAGGCTGGCCTAGCAGTGGGTCACAGCTGCTTCCATGCAACACCAGCAGGAGTTCATTTGAACGAGCCCCTGGCTTGTTTTATGGCTGAGGGATATGACATCACTGTAGAAACTTTTATTCTTTCCTTTTTCTAACTTTTTAAAAAATTATGTATACAATGCTTTGCCTCTGTGTGTCTATGTGTAGTGCCTACCAAGTCCAGAAGAAGGCAGGAGATGCCTGGGATAAAAGTTACAACAAATGGTTAGCTACCATGTGGGTTCTAGGAATGGAACCTGGGTCCTCTATAAAATCACCCAGTTCTCTTAATTGCTGAGCTGTCAATCTAACCCCCTCTTCATTTAAAATTTCTTTCCATAAATTCATAAGCAAGAAATATTACATCATTTTCCCCCTTTGTCTCTTCATTCTATCCCTTCCCAGATCCTTTGCAACTTCTTACTTATTAAGTGTAGGTGAATAAGTATTTGGAAATACATTAATACAACCTGCTGCATCTATATTTGTTAGATAGAAAGATAGGTAGATAGATAGATAGATAGATAGATAGATAGATAGATAGATAGAGAATGGGCTGACCATGTTGTATTGGATAAACATTTGGGGATCTCATCTTTGTCTGAGGTTAATTCTCTCTGGAGAATTCAACATTTTAATCAGCATCTGGTGTCTAACCCTGACTGGGATACCTGAATGGGAAACATAATCATGAATAGAAAACATAATTAGGAAAATAAATAATGACCTAAGAGCACTGAAGGTTCTTTCAGAGCACCCAGCTTCCATTCCCAATACATTTAGAAGGTCACTAATATTTGTAACTCCACTATCAGGGGTCCTGACAACATCTCCTTGCCTCACTGTCTATCATAAGAAGAGGAGACTTAGATCATAAAAATTAATTTTCAGCTGGAAGTGGCAGTGCATTCTTTTTTTTTTTTTTAGTTTTTCGAGACAGGGTTTCTCTGTGTAGCTTTGCGCCTTTCCTGGAACTCACTTGGTAGTCCAGGCTGGCCTCGAACTCACAGAGATCCACCTGCCTCTGCCTCCCGAGTGCTGGGATTAAAGGCGTGCGCCACCACCGCCCTGCAGTGTGTTCTTATAATGCCAACAAACTGGACACAGAGGCAGGAAGATCATTGTGAGTTTTAAAGCCTATGCCACAGTCTACACAAACACATGCACACACACACACAACACACACACACACACACACACACACATGAAAAGAAGAAAACGGAATTACATACAAGAAAAGGAGCATTGGAGAATTAGAACAAAACAATACCTCTTAAAGTCATTTCAAGTATCAGCCACTGGTCGCATAGAACCATTTTCAAAAATAAATATGGACAAGATTAAAAACACTGAAGACGGCTGGGCGGTGGTGGCACACCCCTTTAATCCCAGCACTCGGGAGGCAGAGGCAGGCGGATCTCTGTGAGTTCAAGGCCAGCCTGGGCTACCAAATGAGTTCCAGGAAAGGCGCAAAACTACACAGAGAAACCCTGTCTCGAAAAACCAAAAAAAAAAAAAATTGAAGACAGTTTATGTTGGAGAGGATGTGGAGCAAGGGGAACACTCCTACACCATTGTAGAGCCACATTGGAAATCAGTATGGTGCTTTCTCAGAAAATTGGAAATCAGTCTCCCTAAAGACCCAGCTATACCACACATGGGCATATAACCAAGGAATTCTGAATCATACCACAGGAACACATGCTCAGCTATGTTCATAATAGCATTGTTTGTAATAGCTAGAAGCTGGAAACAGCCTAGATGCCCTTCAACTAAAAAATGGATGAAGAAAATGTGTTACATATACACAATGGAGTACTACTCAGCAGAGAAAAACAATGACATCATGAGGATTGCAGGAAAATCGATGGAACAAGAAAATATCATCCTGAGTGAGGTAACCCAGAGTCAGAAAGACAAACATGGTATGTACTCACTCATAAGTGGATACTAGATGTAAAGCAAGGGATAACCAGATTGCAAACCACAGCTCCAGGGAAGCTAGTTAGTAAAGAGGACCCAAGGAAAGAATTTGATTTCCAGCATCCACATAAGAGCTCACAGTCATCTTTAATTCCAGTTGCATGGAATCTGACATCCACTTCTGGCCTCAATAGGCACCAGAAATGCAAGTGGTACACAGACATACATGTAGGCAAAGTACACACATAGGAAACCTTAAATTAAAGCTACTGTCTTCTAGTAAGAAATGTGCTAAGAAAAAAAGTGGGGCAGGAGTGACTACATGAAGGGTGAGTTAAAAACATTAAAAGGAAATAGTGTATAAACAAGCACCATGATTGCATACATAATTGTTTTTCTTTTTTTTTGGTTTTTCGAGACAGGGTTTCTCTGTGTAGCTTTGCACCTTTCCTGGATCTCACTTGGTATCCCAGGCTGGCCTCGAACTCACAGAGATCCGCCTGTCTCTGCCTCGCGAGTGCTGGGATTAAAGGCGTGCGCCGCCGCCGCCGCCGCCGCCGCCGCCGCCGCCGCCACCACCACCCGGTGCATACATAATTTTACTAGGCAGAATTAGAGACAAGGAGCTCTCTTGGATTCTGGCAATACTTAATTTTTTGTTCACCTCCTTCTTAACCCAGGGCCCCTTCATTCATAGAAAACACAAAACTGACCCTAAAAGTCACCCTGGCTAAACAGTTCTAGTGCTGTGATAGAGCAAGTCACTGAGTTTCCACACAAGGAGCACAATCTGTTCTCAGAGGCCTAGAAGAACATAATCCAGGACTGCAGGAAAATTGTATTCCTTAATTTGTGTTTGTCTGGATGATCCTGGTCTATTGTTTCAGTTATTATATAATATTATTATATAATATATAATATTATATAAAAGTAATTATAACCTCACTTAAACTCACATAATGTCTCCACATACCATAGGACTGGAAACATATCCTGAATTTAAGTAATTAAACTCAAAAATGCCAACTTCCAAATGAAGAATAAAAAACATCTACCTCCATGATTATCTACTTGTAAGAGCTACATTAATTAGCAGATTTCACATTTGCTGGAATACACACACATTTATTTAGACATTTATGAGGGGAGAAAGTAACTGGAAGATAAATGATAGTTCACTGGACACACACCTGTAATCCCAGCTCTTGGAATATAGCAGGATTACCCCAAGTGTGAGACCAGCCTGGTCTATATAGATGAATTCCAGGAAAGCCACCCAGCAAAACTAGCTTGGATATATTGATTAATTCATTCATTATAATTTTAAAAACAAGGCAAATATTATTTAGCTACAACATTTTTTAGGCTTTGTGACAAGATGATAGACACTTTCTTACACACAGTCTCAATATTATCCACAAGAAAAGCATGAGTCTTTGTTCAAAAATAGGATATATGAAAGAAAAAGCCTTAAAAACCAAGAAAGGAAGTCACCTAGAAGCACAATTATCTTACTGTAAGAAAAGTAGATGAAGAGAAAACTAATACACAAGATTCATTAAGCAAAGAACAAGATCTATTTCCTAGATTGTACCAAAGAAAAAATATTTTCATGCCATGCAGTGGTGGTGCATGCCTTTAATCCCAGGACACAGGAGTCACAGCCATGTGGATTTCTGTGAGTTCAAGGTCAGTCTGGTCTACAGAGCAAGATCCAGGACAGGCACCAAATCTATGCAGGGAAAACATGTCACCAAAAAAAAAAAGAAAACAAAAAAGAAAGAAAAATATTTTCACATATCAAACAAGAATTGCAGGCCAGCCGTTGGAGGCACATGCCTTTAATCCCAGCACTTGGGAGGCAGAGGCAGGCAGATCTCTGTGAGTTCAAGGCCAGCCTGGGCTACCAAGTGAGTTCCAGGAAAAAGGCGCAAAGCTACACAGAGAAACCCTGTCTCGAAAAACCAAAAAAAAAAAAAAGAATTCCTAAGGAAGAAAGCAGCACAATGGTAGAGCCACTGCCTAGCATGAGCCCTGCCTGGGTTTCACTCCAAGATAAAATTTTCAAGAATAATAAATATCAGATATACAAAAAAACCATAATTCTAAAAGCAATATACTTTTCAAAGAAAAGCTGAATGATAATAATAATTTATGAATAATTTGTACAGATATGGACTAAAAAGGACAAAAGTCAAAGATAACACAGACAGATGAAGAACAATATTATTCTTCATCTCTGAATCAAAACCTATGCAATGTAAAAAAAGGAGCAACATTTTCATATTTTATATTTATATATCATAAACTGGAGAGTGGCTGGTGTGGGGCTAAGAGATTCTAAACAAAGCCATCCTCAGGTAAATATAGAGTTGAAGGCCACCCTGGCCTGCTAAAGAGCAGGTTAAAAAACAAGTAAATCAGGCCCCAAATTTTTGGCCCACATGTGTTGCTATACTTTCTCAAAGCAAAACCAACACTGACATTTAGTAGCCATACAAAAATATCTCAGCCTGGTATGGCAACATATATTTGAATTCCAGGGCTCTGGATTCAGAAGCAAACAAATCTCTGTGCCTGAAGTCAGCCTGCTCTACCCAGCAATGTTAGGCCCACCAAGGACACATATTGAGACTGTTTCATAGAACGTAAATAAAGACCAGACATGCCTGAGTAAGCTTTCCTTCCCAGCACTTGAGAATCAGAGAAAGGAGGATCTGTCTGAGTGCAAGATCAGCCTGATGTGCATGTAAGTTCCAGGACAGCCAGGTCTACACAGAAACAATGTTTCAAAAAAATCAAAACAAGGTCTGTTTTTATTACATAAAATCATTAAAGTTCTTTATTATAAGCCTTAAAAGTCCTTAAAATTTCAGTGTCTTCAACAGTTACAACCTTATACTATACTGATAAAGATTTAAAATGGTTTTTCTAACCCACAAATATTAAATGCAAAAATGTTTTATGCATGTTCTGCTCATAGAATCCAAATTATTCCAAGTATCACACTTTCCAAATATTTATTTTATGGCTACCAAAAAAGAGTAGTTCTGTGAGGTCAGAAGTTTCAGAACATACTGTCATGTTATACAAAATTGGTGAAGGCCAAACACTTTCCAGAAAAACAGAAATATAATTAGATAATAATAAAATTAAAAACATAGATGAGACAACTGAAAAAGAAATGAGACATAAAGACGTACCAACAAATATATATATCATGCCCCATTAAACAAGAATGACAAGATTCTAATCAAAATCAACCACAAGAAATCACTGGCCATCACTCATCCTGTGTACTCATTCTCTCCTTTCCAGTAATAGAAAATGTGTTATGTGAGGAGCATCTTCCACTGAAATTGGAGAGATTCACTTGAAGCCCTCTGATATTTTAACTTCGTAGAAAACAGTTTTGACTACTAAAAGGATCTCATTCTCTTATGGTCAAGAAAAGGATATCTGTTAGGATCACTTAGACAACATCTTGCTTCCTATGACTGATAATTGCCTGTAAGTCTGCACCAGAGTCAGGAAATGAAACCTTTTTAAAACAAAATTCAAGGTAAGAGATTTTTATAGAATCAGTGTATACTTAAAGTACCTTGGTTTTCAGTAATTACTTTATAAGTCACAAACACTTTTCAAAACAAGTTTATTGCTATTTTAGCATATATTTTTGCATGAGAAAGTATGTTTGCCATCTGTATACAGGATCTACAAGAGTAGATATCATGAGCCTCTCCACTTGAGTGTTGGTATTTGAACTCAGGACACCTCCAAAATGAATAGGTGCTGAGTCACCTACTAAAACCCGTAATATGCTTTACCCAATAAACCAAAATTCTTTCACAGATTAACAACAAGAACAACAAAACCTAAATAAATAAAAAAGAAAACTATTTCTTTGAGAACATGATGCACCAAAATTAAGATGTTGCTTATGGCAAATCTGCAGCATGGAATGAATACAATCCATCAACAATGTCCAACAGTTTATAACACGAAAGCTAATTACAGAGCTACTCTCACAGTGAAAACACCCAGAATGATCAATGGAATTATGAAAAAATACACAGATTGACCTAATGTGACTTCTATACTTAGCACAAGAATACAACAATCGAGAATTTGTACAATAACTGTGAATGAATAAAGGAGATAGAGAAAAAAAACAAGAACAAAGGCAGGAAAGTGCAATCAACACTTAATCAGAGAGCCAAGTAAACTGACAAAGAAAAGTGTGATCTGGATCACTGTTACCCGGGCAACTATAATTCTATGTGTATAGAAACTAAATAAGCACAGACTTCACAACTACCACAAAAAATTAACTCAAAGTGACCCTTACTACAGACTGCAAAACATTCTTAGAGTCCCTCATTGGCTAGGGACACCCAGCTGGGCCTCAGAATACTAGCAGCTCACCTATTAGGTGATCAGAGATTAAATGACTCAGAGAGCACAGTACTTACAGCTCTGCCCTTCTAGCCCAGCAGACAGGGACCTAGACTAGAAAATTTCTATTTTTTGTAGAAAAAGTTCTCCACTCCTTGAGCATATCCTGTTCCTCATCCAATGAACAGGTTTCTTTCTGTGCCCATTCCATTATACACTCAATGTGCAGTGCAGCCAACCCATTGCCTCACAGCTGGGAATTTGTGTAATCAAACAAAGGTCACATTCACACAGTAACTGTTGTTACTGTATAACTGTTGTTAAAGAAAAGCAGGAAAAAAAACAGGCCGTGAATAAGAAAACAATGAGTGGTCATGGTATGACTTAGAGACAGGAAAGAGAATGTGGATATGATGCAGTTATGATTCCAAAATTATTTTGTATAGTTGACACAAACTTTATGGTCGTGCCGGGCGGTGGTGGTGCACGCCTTTAATCCCAGCACTCGGGAGGCAGAGGCAGGCGGATCTCTGTGAGTTCGAGGCCAGCCTGGTCTCCCAAGCTAGTTCCAGGAAAGGCGCAAAGCTACACAGAGAAACCCTGTCTCGAA
>CABHPH010001385.1:0-12642 GCA_902168325.1 Peromyscus nudipes | reverse complement strand
CAATAAACCCTAAGGAATTCATAAAACATGATGAAAGGAAGAAGTTGCTGATAGAAGCATGAGCAGAACTATTGCCCCTGCCTCGGGGGACAAATGGTTGTCCTAACTTCAACCATTACCAATGCTTAGTAACACTTCAGACACTTCTGCATGAAGCTGTTCGAGGAGGAATGAGCAATACCAAAGTGAACCAGAAGAGAAAGGGCTCGATGGATCCAGCAAAGATGCTCAGTATCTATGAAATTACAGATCCTCCTCCTATACCTAAGTCAGCAAACTACATACTGGGATCAGGGAATGGAAGTGCCGTGTCGGGAGTCCCAAACTTTGCCCCATGTATCCTCTGAGAGGTGTAGCATTAGATTCTGATGTATCTTAGTGTCATTAATAAAGAAAATGCCCTACAGTCATGACAAAAGTCTTATCCAATCAAAGTACTTCCTCACTTGAGGTTCCCTATTTCCCAAGTGACGTTAGTCTACTTCAAGACAACAAAAATTAACCAATGCACTCTTTCACCCCAATTCACATTCTCAGAAATAAGAATCCATAAATGAACTCTTCCATGATACAGAATTAGTTGATTCTGACACTAACCTGAAAGAGAAGTCATTGCCCTCATTGTGCCCCAAAGAAGAGCAGAGGCATATTATTACCAGCTTCAGTTTGAAAGTCTGCAAATGATATTCCTGAACATTACAGAGCAGCCAGAAAATATGCTACCCTGAGCATTATTGCTGATGGAATTGAGAATTGTCGTATCAGGGCTGTGGTCCAGAGAAAAAAGGAACAGAAGGAAAAATCCCAGTGAGGAGGTTTGGAAGAAAAGGAGGAAGTAGGAGGGACTTCCTGTGACAGAAATGAAGAAGTCAGAAGAATAAGGAAATTATCAGTTACAAACCACAAGCCCAGACAAAGAGGGAAGTCAGCTTCCCCAGTGAGTCACCTAGGACTTGCATAACTCTTTCTAAAACTTCTCTGTCACTATCTGTGATGGTCATGTTAGATACTACAATCAACCTCAGGAGTGAAGAGCCTTCCTCAGTTTCCCTATCTTTCCCTCTCATTCTGATACTAACCTGAAATCAACTTGACCTGTTTCTACCACTGTCCCCTGGACATCAGCACAGCTCAAGTGCAGTGAAGACTCAAGTCATCTGTATGTCCTCTTGATCCATCCACATTCAGCAGCACTCCAGGCCCCTTTCCCCCTTCATCTATTCCTTTAACCCTGCAATCCATCTTCAGTCATTCTACTCTAGTCCTTACCCTCATCTATGCAGAATTCTTACTAAGGGAGCTCCTTCCTGCAGTATCACAGAAGTCCTTTCTGATGTTCAGAGTGAGAACAGGTAATCTCTCCCACAGACACCCATTTTTCCCTCAAGGCAAATTCAATTGAGGACACAAGATGCATCTGATAGACAGAGAGAGTGAGAGTGAGAGAGAGAGAGAGAGAGAGAGAGAGAGAGAGAGAGAGAGAGAGAGATGACCTGTCTATCACTAAAATGCCTGTAACACACACACTAGCTTTCCTCCGACAATCAGAACCTAGGACATATTACTGCAGCCTCGGAACAATGATGTTGGCAAAGAAATGTGCTTATGTTGACCCACTGAGTGGCAATATATTAATGAGCTCAGGTTCTTATTAGGGGTACACTGGACTCTCACATACAACTTACTACAATGATGGACACATTGTCTGGATTCAGATTACTACTGGAGATTTAACAGAATTTAATGCAAATGAGTTCATTCAGCTTTCCATAACAATTGACATCCTACAGCAGCAACAACTCAAATATTCTGTTGCCTAGACATTTCCCTTATTTAAAGAGGAAAGCACAGATCATATCCATTGCACAAGAGAGAGATGGAGTCACAGCACCCTGTGAGAGTTTCACTTCCCAGAATCGTTGTTGGTCTTCCTTTTTTTCTTTTTTTTAAGGAATATTTATTAGTTTTACATACCAACCGTAGATGCCCCTCTCTTCCATCCTCCCACCTCTCTAGCTTTCACTCCAAGCCCATCCCCCATTCCCTCCTCCATCAAGGTAAGGCCTCCCTCCCATGGGGAGTCAGCAGAGCCTGACATATTCAGTAGAGGCAGGACCAAGTACCTCCCCCTGCAACAAGGCTATGCAAGGTGTCCCACCATAAGTAGTGGGCTCCAAAAAGGCAGCTCATGCACCAGGGATAGATCCTGATCCCACTGCCAGGGGCCCCTTAAACAGACCAAGCCACACAACTTTCTCACTTATGCACAGGGTTCAGTCTCATGCAGGCTCCACAGCTGTTGATCTAATGTTCATGAGGTCCCACTAGTTTGGTTTGGTTGTCTCTGCAGGTTTCCCTAACATGATCATGATGCCCCTTGCTCATAGAATCCCTCTTCTCTCTCTTTGACTGGACTCCTAAGGCTTGGCCTGGTGCTTGCTGTGGATCTCTGCATCTGCTTCCATTAGTTACTGGATGAAGGCTCTCTTATGACAGGATATTTACCAATCTGATTACTGGGGTGAGCCAGTTCAGGCACCTTCTCCACTATTGCTAGTAGTCTAAGGTGGGGTCATCCTTGTGGATTCCTGGGAACTTCCCTAGCACACAGTTTCTCCCTATTCTTATGATGTCTCCCTCCATCATGATATCTCCTTCATTGCTCTACCACTCAGTCCCAGTTCCAGCTCAACCATTCCATTCCCTGATGTTCTCATCCCCCATCCTCTACCCTCTATTGGCCCCCCTCATCCCAGTGTCACGATTTAGAACCTCTGATGTCATGTGATCTCTATGCAACCAAATTTGTCCACTTACTAGCATAGATGGATAAATTTTGCATAAAACTATGATCTAAGCAATCACTTTCACATAAGTATGAGTCTCCTACTTTCACTGGAAGAAGTTCCCTTGAACTCTTCTCTGTCAGTCATTGTCTGGTCTCTGCTTCAGGGAAACCACTTTCTGATGGTACAGTTTGAAAACTGCATATAATTTAGAAACATCAAAGTCCTAGCTATCCTGTCTCAGAAAAGGATTCCTATGTGACTGGTCCTGTTACTGAGTAAGAGGTCTTTAAGATTCAAGTGTACTGTATTTGATTAACAGTGTCATTCCATATATGCACACAACATATTTTCCCCATTTCCTAGTTGATGCACACCTGAGTGACCTGATTTGACTACATTTATGGAAGCTCTTATGAAATTTGGAAGTATGAGATTCTGTAATTGGTGTTTTCAATTCCTTAAACTAAAGACCTAGGAGTAGAACTATCAATCATGGGATAAATGTGTTTAGCTTTCAAAAGAACTGTCTAACTGTCATCTATAATGACCATATCATTTTGTATCTCCTCCAGTGGTATATAATAATGCCCATACCTCCGTTTCTTTGCCAACACTTGGCTTTATGGGTCTTAAACTTTATTATATTGAACAGGGATATAGTAGTATCTCATTGAAGGAATTTTCATGGACTTGAGCTTCTACATTCTACTCTCCTTATATGTCTGTCTGTCTGTCTGTCTGTCTCATCTCATCTCTTTTCTGCATTTTTATTATTATTAGGAGAGTTTCTATTCATTTTACATACCAACCACAGATCCTCCCTTCTCCCCTCTTAAAGCCCCCCAGCCTTCCTCCCCAACCCACTCCCCATTCCCAACTCCTCCGAGACAAGGTCTCCCATGGGGAGTCAGCAGAATGTGATACATTTGGTTGAGGCAAGTCCAAGCCTCTATCCCCTACACCAAGGCTGTGCAAGTTGTCCCACCATAGGCACTGGGCTCCAAAAAGTCCACTCATGTACCAGTGATGGATCCCGATCCCCCTGCCTAAGGGTCCCCCAAATAAAATAATGGCAAACAGAATTTCTTGTTGGTTTTCTCAAAGAACCAACTCTTTGTTTCATTGATTCTTTGTATTGTTCTTTGTTTCCATTTTATTGATTTCAGCCCTCCATTTGATTATTTACTGGCATCTATTCCTCCTGGGTGACTTGTTCTAGAGCTTTCTTCTTGTTCTAGAGCTTTCAGGTGTGCTATTAAGTCACTAATGTGAGATTTGTCCATCTTCTTTATGTGGACATTTAGTGCTATGAATTTTCCTCTTAGCACTGCTTTCATAGTGTCGCATAAGTTTGGGTATGTGGAATATTCATTTTCATTGAATTCTATGAAGTCTTTAATTTCTTTATTTATTTTCTTCCTTGACTCATTGGTGATTCAGTTGGGCATTATTCAGTTTTCACGAGATTGTAGGTTTTCTGTAATTTTTGTTGTGGTTGAAATCTATCTTTAAGTCATCGTAGTCCAATAAGACACAGAAGGTTCCATGGGGTGCTGAGAAGAAGGTATATTCTTTTTTGTTAGGGTGGATGATTCTGTAAATATCTATTAAGTCCATTTGAGTCATGATTTCTGTTAATTCCCTTATTTCTCTGTTAAGTTTCTGTCTGGCAGGTCAGTCCATTGGTGAGAGTGGGATGCTGCAGTCTCCTATTACTAGTGTGTGAGGTTTAAAGCAATTTAAGCTTTTGTAATGTTTCTTTTACATATGTGGGTGTCCTTATATTTGGGGGATAAATGTTCAGAATTGAGACTTCATCTTGGTTGGTTTTCCCTGTGATAAATATGTAATGTCCTTCCCAAACTCTTTAGATTTTTTTAGTTTGGAGTCTATTTTATTAGAGATTAGTATGACTACACCAGCTTGCTTCTTAGGTCCATTTGATTACAAAGTCTTTTCCCAGCCTTTTACTCCAAGGTAGTGTCTGTCCTTGAAGTTGAGGAGTGCTTCTTGTATGCAGCAGAAGGCTGGATCCTGTTTTCATATCCATTCTGGTAGCCTGTGTGCTTTTATAGGTGAATTGAGTCCATTGATATTAATGGATATTAATGACCAGTAATTGTTAACTCCTGTTATTATTTGGTGGTAGTGTTGCATGTTTCCCTTCTTTGGTATTTGCTGGTGTGGGATTATCTATTGCCTGTGTTTTCATGGGTGTATCTAAGTTCTTTAAGTTGGATTTTTCCTTCTAGTGCTTTCTGTAGGGCTGGATATGTGGATAGATATTGTTTAAATCTGATTTTACCATGGAATATTTTGTTTACACTGTCTATGGCAATTGAGAGTTTTACTGGGTAGAGTAGTCTGGGTTGGCATCCATAGTCTCTTAGTGTCTGCATAACATCTGTCCAGGACTTTCTGGCTTTTAGAGTCTCCATTGAGAAGTCAGGTGTTATTCTGACTGGTCTACCTTTATATGTTACTTTGTCTTTTTCCTTTGCAGCTCTTAATTTTTTTCTTTATTCTGTATGTTTAGTGGTTTGATTATTATGTGGTGAAGGGACTTCTTTTTGGATGCAGACTATTTGATGTTCTGTAAGCTTCTTGTATCTTTATAGGAATTTCCTTCTTTAGGTTGGGAAAGTTTTCATCTATGATTTTTTGAATATATTTTCTGTGCTTTTGTGTTGGTATTCTTCTCCTTCTTTTATCTCTATTATTCTTAGATTTGGTCTTTTCATGATGTCCTAATTTCCTGGATGTTTTGTGTTATGACTTTTGTGGCTTTACTATTTTCTTTGACTGACCAATCTATTTCTGCTATTGTATCTTCAATTCCAGAGATTCTGTCTTCCATCTCTTGCATTCTGTTGGCTATGCTTGCATTTATAGTTCCTGTTCCTTTACTCAGATTTTCCATTTCCAGCATTCCCTCAGTTTGGGTCTTCTTTATTTTCTCTATTTCAGTTTTCAAATTCAACTGTTTCCTTCACCTGTTTAATTGCTTTTTCTGGCTTTCTTTAAGGGATTTATTGATTTCTTCAAATTTTTTGTTTGTTTTTTCCTCAATTTCTCTAAGGTAATTTTTCTTTTTTTTTTAGAATAAAACAACTTTATTTCCATTAACTCACAAAAAAAATACAGTTGATTCAAGGAGGCCATCACTTTCCAGTCCCAACACTACAAGCCTCAGTGAATATCTATACAGTTAGAACTCTTTCATAGCTATTCTGAAGCAATGGAGCTATTAGAAATAAGGTTTCGTCAGGGTCCACTTGCACTGTCAATGTAGAGCCCATATCAATTGCTTCAGTTTGAACTTTTTGAATACACTAAACCATTTGCAATTCTGCACTGCCACAACTATTCGTTGAAGCCCTCAAAGAGCTTGACTGAACTCTGATTCCGGCTGGGCACACTCCAGAAAATGTTTGATGTCCAGAGAGCAAGGCCCATAAGACTGCTGCTCCAGGGGCTGAGATCCGTGGGGCTCCTGGTCAGTGATGTCAGGCCTTCTTGCAGGCTCAGCATCACCACCTCCACAGCAGCACTGATGTCAGCTGGCAGCCACTTGCAATTGAAAAGTTAAAAAATAACAGACAATGCTTTAAGGACAACAATATTCAAATGCAAACAACTCTTTCCTGTCTGCAAGATATGCTTTTATACAGTTTCCTTTTCTACAAGAGGGGCCCATGTCTCAACCTTTCTGTATAAGAGAGACTTAGATAAGGCATTCTTTTCCCATCACTCTATATCGTACTTCTTCCACCAATATAAGCTCCTGTGTATGGTAAGGATGGATCTTTCCATCCCATATTTTACACTGCATTTTTTCCATTGGTTCATACTATTATTGATTCTATTGGCTTGGTGTCCAGGGAACTTACTCTCAACAGGTGGCACTATGTGCATTCCTGAGGCCTTTTCCTTATTCTGTGTATGCATGCCTTACTCTCCTTTCCAGAACTGTGAGACACGGTTATTTTTCCAAGTGTTCTTTTCACATATGTACCTAACTGTCTCTATTGAGTCAGGGAAGTTTCCAGGGTTGGGAGTTAGAGTTAGTAAACCCAGATAAGATGATTAAGAAGCACTAGCCCCCTGTTTGATCTTACAGAAAATATTTGAGAATTTCCATGGAAAATTAGAGCTACTGCATGTAAGACTGACAAAGTAAAACTAAAAACCACCCAAAGAATCACACATATAAAGAGAGAGAAGAGCCTGAAAGCCACATGAATTTTGCAAATTCATACACTGTCTTGTGGCCTACTGGTTCTTGCTAATTGAGAGTCCACTTCCATGGGTGCCTTACCCTAAGAAAATCCATTGGGCAGGTACTCATATGTTAATCCAAGATGAGGCTGCAGAGAACACAACAGATACCTTGGATCCCTCCCTCTCTCTCTCTCTCTCTCTCTCTCTCTCTCTCTCTCTCTGCCTTCTTCCTCACACACAGGTTTCCTTCATGGATGGCAGTAACTAACCAGAAACTGGGGAAACAAAAGGCTGTTATTTGGAAGTGAGCACTGTCCAGCAGATGGGAGTTTGTGACTCTGGGCAAGAATTACCTATTCTGAGGGGCCTCTTTCTGTGGTAACTTGCTCCACAGATTATGAAAAAGTTGTAAGCTAGTTGTCTCTCTCTGGACTGAAATAGAGGGAAGAGTCTCAGCCAGGATGACAGAGACCATACAAGCCAGGGCACCTGCAGAGAAATGAAGGTATCTTGACAACTCATGGGATAAATTTCTGGAGTTGGAAAATTGCACAGAATGCTTGACATCTGCACAGACACTCAGATCACATTTTCACAGAAGTGTTTCTAAGTTTGTTTGCCAAGCTTTGGTGGTTCCCCGGGCTTGGTGCCCAGAGACCCTGATTGGATTGCACATAGGGAAGCCCACACCTTCTGAGACCCGGGTCACCTATACTCTCAACCATTCACACTTTCACACTCGTTCCTGAGTTTGTCTTCTTGACTGCATCAGATAAAGGGAGGGTGAGGAATGAGAGAAACAGAAGGAAATCCACAGATACCTCAGTGAGAAATGTAAGTAACTCTCCAGCCCTGGGGCACAGATGACGTCATGAATGAGTAACCATGCTGCCTACGTGAACACTCCCTGTGAGCACGGCCCATGCTGGGTCTTTGCACTCATCATCTGCCACTCTCACAGTCAGGCAACATGAAAACACCTACTTCCCATCCAGTCCACATACCTGCCTGGATATGGCAAAGCTGGGGATTGAGCCCAGGGAATCTGACTTCTGGACTTGCTCCTCACACCAGAGCTGAATTCCATCATCTGGAGGGAAGGAACCTGAATAGAGTGCCATGGTCCTTTCCACTACCCTTGCATATGCTACTATCACTATGACAGAGGGGTCAGGCTCACTGCACAATATGGTTCTGGGAGTCTCCTATGTCAGTTTGTGTCATAGCGTAGGCCAACACTGAAAGGAACATAAAAATCTGAACCTGGCTTCTCCCCTTTACAGTTGGAAATACTGAATCTCAGAGAGACTTGCAAAAGACACTGTCTTAGCTAGGGATTCTGTTGCTGTGAAGAGCCAACTTGACCACAGCAACACTTATAAAGAAAAACATTTAATGTGGGATGAATACAGGTTCAGAAGCTTAGTTCATTATCATCATGCTGGGAAGCATGGAGGGATGCAGGAAGACATGGTACTGGAGAAGGAGCCAAGAATTCTACATTAGATTGGCAGGCAGCAGGGTAAAAGTGTGATACTGAGCCTGTATTGTGTATTTGAAACCTCCCAGTAACACACTTCCTTCAACAAGGGCACATCTTCCAATGTTGCCACTCACTGTGACCCTACGAGGAACACTTTCATTCAAACCACCACAGACGGCATCACCAGAAGAAGCTGCACCAAGCCAATTATTTGCTCTTATTCCCTAGAGTCTATCTCCCAACACTGCCCTCAGTGTTCTCAGGGCATGGATTCACATGGTGACAGCAAATACTTTGGGGCTGCTGGGTGATGGACAGATGGGGGCTTTAGCACTCTGCTCTCCCACCTTACCCACCAGTTCCTCCCCAGGCTCAGCACAAACATCTCTATCTTGATGCTCTCCTATGGATCCCAACCTCTAAGGCTCTGGGATACTGCAGACACTGCTGAGGTTTCAGCCTGGCCCTGGGGCCTTGTACACAAACTGAGTTGACAGAAAACTGGAAATAGATGTCCTGAGGGTTGGCTAGCAGGCTGGGGATAGATCAAATTCTGTGGAGAGAGGCCACTGACAATTGCAAGATTTGGGATGGGCTCTTAGTATGAGGATTTGGGGTCTGTAGAGGATCATGGGAAGGAAAACAAATGGAGTATGAGTGACAGAGGTTGACAATAAGACAACAAGAGGAGATCAAAGGGATACAAATTGGAAAGGAAGAAGTCAAACTATCACTATTTGTAGACAATATGATAGTATACATAAGTGACCCCAAAAATTCTACCATGGAACTCCTACAGCTGATAAACACCTTCAGTAATGTGCCAGGATACAAGATTAACTAAAAAAAATCAGTAGCTCTCCTATATACAAATGATAAACAGGCTGATGAAAAAAATTAGGAAAACATCACCCTTTACAATAGCCACAAATAATATAAAATACCTTGGGGTAACTCTAAGTAAGCAAGTGAAAGACCTTGTATAACAAGAACTTTAAGTCTCTAAAGAAAGAAATTGAAGAACATCTCAGAAAATAGAAAGATCCCCCTTGCTCATGGATAGGTAGGATACCTAGTAACATATTTAACATAGTATTTAACATAGTAACAATCACAATCTTACCAAAAGCAATCTACAGATTCAATGCAATCCCCATCAATTCCCAACACAATTTTTTACAGACCTGGAATGAACAATACTCAGCTTCATTTGGGAAAAAAAACAGAAAACCCAGGATAGCTAAAAGAATCCTGCACAACAAAGACATCTCTGGAGGCATCATGAATGGGAAAAGATTTTCACCAACCCCACATCTGACAGAGGGCTAATGTCCAAAATATATAAAGAACTCAAAAAACTATACAACAAAATACCTAACAATCCAATTAAAAAATGGGCTATAGAGCTAAACAGAGAATTTTCAAAGGAAGAATCTCAAATAGTTGAAAGACATCTGAGGGAATGCTAAACATTTTTAGACATCAGGGAAATGCAAATCATAATAACTCTGAGATACCATCTTATACCTGTCAGAATGGCTAAGATCAAAAACACTGAAGACAGCTTATTTTGGAGAAGATGTGGAGCAAGGGGAACACTCTTCCACTCTTGGTGGGAGTGAAAACTTATACAGCCACTTTGGAAATCAGTATGGCAGTTTCTCAGAAAATTGGGAATCAATCTACCTCAAAACCCAGCTATACCACTCTTGGGCATCTACCCAAGGAATGCTCAATCATACCACAAGGACACATGCTCAACACATGCTATGTTCATAGCAGCATTATTTGTAATAGCCAGAAACTGGAAACAGCATAGTTGCCACTCAACTGAAGAATGGATTAAGAACATGTAGTACATATACAAAATGGAGTACTACTCAGCAGAGAAAAACAATGACACCATGAAATTTGCAGGCAAATGAATGGAATAAAAAATATCACCCTAAGAAACATAACCCACACTCAGAAGGACAAACATGGTATGTACCCACTCATAAGTTGATACTAGATATAAAGAAAAAGGATAACCAGACAATAACCCACAACTCCAGAGAAGGTAGCTAACAAGGAAGACATAAAGAGGGATGCATGGACCACCCTGGGAAGAGGAAATAGATGAGGTCTCCACAAGAAACATGGGGATGAGGGGTGGGCAGTGGAGGGTAGGGAATAGGGGATGACAACATAAGAGATTGGGATGGTTGAGCTGGAACAGGGATGTAGTGGGAAAGCAATGTAAGAGATACCATGATAGAGAGAGATATCATGGGAATAGAGACACCCGGTTCTAGAGAAGTTGCCAGGAATCCCCAATGATGACCCCAGCTTGGACTACTAGAAATAGTGGAGAGGGTACCTGTACTGAACTGGCTTACCCCAGTGATCAAACCAGTGAATACTCTGTCATCACAGAGCTTTTCTCCAATGACTGATGGAAGCAGATGCAGAGATCCACAACCAAACACCAGACAGAGCTCCAGAAGTCCAGTCAAGGAAAGAGAAGAGGAATTTTATGAGCAAGTGCATCAAGATCATTATGGGGAAACCTGCAGAGATGACCAAACCAAACTAGTTGGACTCATAAAAGTTAAGTCAATGGCTGTGTAGCCTAATGGACTAGGCCCTCTGCATGGCAAGACAGTTGTGTAGCTTGATCTGCTTGGGAGGCCCCCTGGTGGTAGGATCAAAATCCATCCTTGATGCACGAACAGGCTTTTTAGAGCTCACTACCTATGATAGAACACCTTGTGCAGCCTTGAGGCAGGGGGAAGGGCTTGGACTTGCCTCTACTGGATGTGCCTTCTCATGGGAGGCCCTTGCCTTCTTGTAGATGGGAGTGCGGAGTAGGTTTGGAGTGGGATGCTGGGGGCGGGTAGGAGAGAAGAGGGGGATCGTTGATTGGTGTGTAAAATGAATGGAAATATTTTTCTTAATAGAGAATAACTTTTTCAAAAAAGATTTTTTAAAAGAGATAATTGAATGAGGGGGCCATGTTCCAGCACCGTTAAGTGGCAGAACTTGGCAGCTTTGGCCATGTGGTTCTGCATTTAGAGGATATGGACAGAAGAAAGGGGTTATGGAATTTGTCTCTGAGCCTAAAAAACCCACTAAGACCAGTCATGTGTCAGGGCTTCACAGAATGTAGGCCTAGTAGAGAGGCCATTGTGTGATGCTGTGAAGTTGAAGCCTGGATTGCCCTGAAGAACCCAAGATGGTAGAGATGTCAGAGTCATGGGATACCCACTGAGGGGAGCAGATAAAGGGAGAGAAATCAGCCCAAGAGAAAGATGTGTATTGCATTCAACAAAGCTGAAAGAAGTTGGAGATCTGAAGAGTGTTTTGACCTCAAACATGGAGATGCAGAGTTTGTAATCTTCCCACATGGCTTTTTCCCTGCATTTCCTTGCTATCCTCCCTTCTCTGCACTTTAGAGTGCCATTTTATGTTGGAGGTATGTTATGTGCTTCTTGATCTTCATTTTTACAGGTGATTACAGTTAAGAGATTGCATGAATCTCAGAAGAGACTTTGAACTTGGACTTCTAAACATTGTTGAGACTGTGATAGACTGTGGGAACTTTATAAGTTGGACTAAATGCATTTTCTATTATGATATTGTTCCAAGCTTTTGGGAGGCAGGAAGTGGAATGTGGTGTGAACATAATTGGTAACCATAATTTCATTAGGAGTGACACTATTAGGATGTGTGGCTTTGTTGCAGTGAGTAGGCCCTTGTTGGAGAAAGTGTGTCACTGTGGGGGCAGTTTTAAAAGTTTCCTATGCTCAGGATCCCGCTCAGTGTCTCAGTCACTTCCTATTAGCTACAAGATGTAGGACTCTCAGCTAGTCATCGAGTACCTCATCTGCCTTCATAGCACCATGCTCCCCACCATGATAATACTAGACTGAACCTCTAAAATTGTAAGTGAGCCCCCTTGATTAAATATTCTCTTAGGAGAGTTGTGGTCATGGTGTCTCTTCACAGCAATAGAAACCATAAGACAGCACCCCTCACATTGGCTGTCACATCCGGAAAATCCACAGTGCATCCTATTTGGTTGTGGTATCTGACTGGAATGGTTAGACTCATCACTTGTGAAAAGGGTGTATAGGAGGTCACTTGGGATGATCACCCAGAAAGAAGGCT
>CABHPH010001384.1:0-12094 GCA_902168325.1 Peromyscus nudipes | reverse complement strand
AGTGGGACCAGGACCTGTCCTTAGTGCATGAGCTGGCTGTTTGGAACTTAGGGCCTATGCAGGGATGCTTTTCTCAGCCTGAGTGAAGGGAGGAGGGGACTGGACCTGCCTCCACTGAATCTACCAGACTCAGCTGAATCCCTCAGGGATTCAAGGAGGGGAGTCCTTACCCTGGAGGAGATGGGATTGGGGGGTGGGGCTGGGGGGAGGGCAGGGGGGAAGGAGGGGGTAGGACAGGGGAATCTGTGGCTGATATATAAAATTAAATCAAATTATAAAATTTAAAAAAGTGGGATTATTGGTGCTTAGTGAGTGTTCTAAGATGCTAGCATGTCTGTTGGTCTACTTGCTTTGGTTTGTTTAGGTAACCAAGTTAGACTTCAGTGGTATAGCTTCCCTGATGTATCTAGGAGAGATAATCTCACATAAGCTATCTGTTTCTCTGGCTCTTAGGATATTTCTGCCTCCTCTACAACCATATCCTCAGAGCCTTGAGTGTAATTGTATTGTAGATGGATCAACTGAGGGTTGGCACCACATCATCATGTGTTTTTCTGAACTTTGATCAATGGTGTGTTTTTGTAATGATTTGAACTTCTTTTGCAAAGAAGTTTGTTTTTTTTTCTGAGAGGTTTTGTGTGTGTGTGTGTGTGTGTGTATGTGTGTGTGTGTGTGTGTGTGTGTGTGTGTGTATAATTATATGTCTGTGCTTATATACACAAATTCCATAACAAAAATTTAATTGTAATTATACAATGTATATTCTCTCAGAATAAATAAATATTGTTTAGAATGTAGGAAAAATAAGAGTGTGATTGCTAGCCTGTAAGGTTATATTTTCTACAATTAAGCAGATGTAAACCATTTTCCAACATTTGTAATGACATTCACAGACATTGTCAGTGCATGAGATCTCTCATTCATTCACAAGCATGCCCCAATTTTGTATTTTCAGCCATTTTTTCATTCACTTTTTATTGATTTTATTTTGTTTTTTCACTATGATTAGTTTACAAAATATGAAGTTTCCTTAAGACTATTTCGTACTTACTCTTTTGATTGGCCCAGCCCCTCCTCTTTCTCCTTTTCTATATCCTCCTCCCATCTCACACTTTCCAATTTCCATTATTCCTTCTTTTCCTTTCAAAACACATATATTGTTTACTCTCCCTACCATTTCCCCAGACCTTCTAATTCACCTTCCAAGTTTCCTGGACTTCACACATGATCACTTTCACATAAATACACACTTCTAAAAGAAGGTATAAAAATCACATTTGGAACAGTTCTATTAGACTTTTTGAACTTTGAATGCACCACTTAATAGAATAGTTTCTACTTTCTTCTGCAGCCATTCCCTAGGGTATTCTACAGCATCAGAGTATTGGGAAGGGGAGACTGTAAGTATCTGGCAGTTCCTAAGGTCCCATCTCGTCTGCCCACTCTGTTTAAACTCATTTAGCTCCTAGGGTTAACTGCCAATATTGCCCCTGTTCTTGATGGTCCACCCAGCTGTCCTGCATGTCTGATGAATGTGCAGAGCAACAGTGTCCTCCCTGGGGATTCAGAGTGTAGTGTCTTGCTGATTCACAGCTACTACTCTCTGCATCTGCAAGGGTATATTACACAATTTAAGAATGTTTTGGAAACATGGTGTCCTGAGAGTTTCCTCTCATTGCACTGGACTGATGAGCTATTTGACCCACTGTCTTCATTCTTAACATTTCCACTGTAGACTTGAGTGTTTCGTGATTATCCTAGACACAGTTTCAATGGGGACACCGAACACTTTCCAAGTAACTATCATTCATTAGATATTGTTCTTCTTCACATGTCTTCTGGCATATTTTGTGTATTTTTATTGTGTTTTTTCTTCTGTGAGAGTTCATCATACTTGTTATCACCATCACCACATCTTTTATAGTCCTGACTGTGCACACATGCATGGGTGTCTATTTGTTGTGGAGTTTCATAAGAGCTAGCTCATAATTTGATGCAGGTTGCCACATGAACCATCATTTGGAAACATTTTGTGTTTTTAATAAATTTTTCTTATCTAAGTCAACTTCAGGATGGTAAACTAAAGACCATTCAGCATGATCAAAATCCAGATCCAGAGTGTTTATTAAGAATAATTCCTGACTGTCTAAAGAGAAACACTTCTCATCGATCATCCTTTGTCATATGTGTAGTTAGTAAAAATATTTTCCCATTCTGTAGCCTGTCACTATACACAAATGACAGTGTCTGTTTCCATGCAGAAGCTTCCCAGTTTCATGGAATCCCATTTGTTAATTGTTGATCTTTAGTGCCTGTGTTAACACTGTTTTTTTTTTTTCAGAAGGTCTTTTCCTGTGCCAATTAGTTCAAGGCTACACCCCTCTTTCTTTTCTATCAGGTTCAATGAATCTGGATTATATTGAGGTCTTTGATCTATTTAGAGTTGCCTTTTTGCAGGGTAATGAGAATGCATCTATTTGGATTCTTCTACATGCAGCTATACAGATTGACCAGTATATTTGTTAAAGATGCTATCTTTTGCAATGTATATTTCTGACTTCTTTATCAAACATCTTGTAAACATGGGAGTGTGGATTTATGTCTAGGACTTGAATTTGATTCTGTTTGAGGCAGGTAAGGCTGAAAGCACTGGGCCATGCCTTAAGCAAACAAAGAGCTGTGACATGTGCAGTAGCATCCTGACCCAGAGGAGTCTGAAACTGGACCTCCAAGATGACAACTGCCAACATAAGACCCAGGGCCAAACCAAGAAATGCCACGGCAGCTGGAAGCAAAGCCCGCCAAAAAGCACTCACATAAATACATCAGCTCTTTGTTTAATAGAGGAGATTGCTTGCATATCTCCCAGAGCCTGTGTCATTGGGTCTGCGTCTGCACACCCCTTGCCCTAGGATCAGAGACAGTGGGACCCCAGCTGCAGAGCCAGCAACATCTATTGATCAGTGTGTCTGTCCTAGTACCTATACCATCCCATTTTTATTACTAAAGCTCTGTGGTACAACTTAAAATCAGGAATGGTAATACTTCTAGTAGTTCTTTTATCTATCAGGACTGTTTTTGCTATGCTCGGTTTTTTTTTCCATATGAAATTATGAATTGTCCTTTCAAGATCTGTGAAGGCATGCTTTGGAATTTTGAGACAGATTGCATTGAATCTGTAGACTGCTTTAGTTAGGATACTACATTATGCCTACAGATCCATGAGCATGAGTGATCTTTCAGTCTTCTGATATCTTCTTCAATCAGTTGAAGGTTTTAATCATATAAGTTTTTCACTTGCTTGTTAAGATATAACCCAGATATTTTATATTATTTCAGGCTATTGTTATGAGTAATGTTCCACTGATTTCTCTCTCACTCTATTTGTTATTTATATATAAAATGGCTATTAATTTTCTTGGTTAATTTTGTATCAGAGACTTTGCTGAAAGTGTTTATTACATGTAGATGTTTCCTAGTGGAATTTTTAGGATCACTTATGTATACTGCAATATTATATACAAATAAACATACTGTGCCTTCTTCCATTCCAATTTGTATCCCCTAGATCCAGCTAAGACTTCAAGTACTATATTGAATAGGTATAGAGAAAGTGGACAACCTTGCATTGTTCTTGATTTTAGTGGAACTGCTTCGGGTTTCTCTCCATTTGAGTTAATGTTGGCTATGGGTTTGCTTTAAATTGTCTTTATTATGTTGATATATGTCCCTAATATCCATCAATTTTTAGGGCCTATGTCCTATGCCATGCAAGGAGGTTGGATGTTTGTCAAAAGCCTTTTCTGCATCTAAGAAATGATTATGTTGTCTTTTTATTTCAGTTTGTTTATATGGCAGATTACATTTATTTATTTATATATGTGGAACTGAACCTGTATCCCCAGAATGCAGCCTGCTAGAACATGATGAATTATTGTTTTATGTGTTCTTAGATTCTGTTTGCAAGTATTGGATTGAGAATTTTTGCATCTATGCTCACAAGGGAAATTGGACTGTAATTCTCTGTCTTTGTTGGGTCTCTCTGTGATCCTTGTATCAGGATAACTGTGGACTTATGAAATGAATTGGCAGTGTCCCTTCTGTTTCTGTTTTGTGGTATAATTTGAGGAGTACTGGGATCAACTCTTCTTTGAAAACCCAGTAGAATACTATGCTAAAACCATCTTGTTCTGAACTTGGAGACTGGGTTTAAACAATGAGTAGAGGTAGGAAACCCAGTAGAATACTATGCTAAAACCATCTTGTTCTGAACTTGGAGACTGGGTTTAAACAATGAGTAGAGGTAGAAGACTCTGTGGTTCACTTGAGGTGGGGTCCTGAGGAGGAAGGAAGATTTCATGAAAACAGAGTATAAAGATGTAGAGTGCACTGGTTTTAATGCATTACTGGTAGCCCCAAAGTACTCAATATGTGACAGAGTCACATTGTGGAAAAAAATCAAAAAGCTCTTTCCCTTGGGATTTAACCAAGGAGAAGCCCAGTTATAAATTATTTACTTCTCCCTCCTGTTGTCTTCCATCATTCTCTGTCTGTTTTATCAGCCTGAATCAGTGCCTAACTGAATGCTGACTTGTGGATCTATCTGCCCTGACACTTTCTGTCTCTGTGTGTGCCTCACTTTTGCTCTGTATTTATTGAACAGAATGGAAGCTTCACCTGGAGTAAGTAATGAGGGCTGCTTTACAGAAATGTTTAAAAGAATTTTTACAAGGGATACCAACTGCTCTCAACTGACTCAGATAAGAAACAGTCCTGCAACATCACTGGACATAGATACATGAACCTACATGTGTGTCACTTCCCACATTTATCGTGTATATTTGTTTCATAAGGTTGAGTTCAAACTAGCTGTTTTAATCATTTATTACTACAACATACATACACACCAGCATTACTCTTGTGTCAGGGCATAGAAGATTACATATTTTAGGAGTAAAGCTATGCATTAGCTTAGGTTGTAAAAACCAATTACATGGGAAAATCAAAGCAAGTAAGGTTGGTTGTTGCATTGTTCTCTTAAATGTAGGTTAATCACAAAGGATAAGCATATAGTTGAAGAGCAGTATTAAATCTTAAATGACCTCAAAGTACATTAACTCTGCCTGGGAGATCCAGTAAAACTTCCAGCCTCTTCAAATGTAAGAGACATTGTCATAATGATGCATCCCCGAAGCACAGTGCACTAGTAACTTCACACTTTGCCTTTGGTCCCTGCTCCCAAGATTATAATCACTGCCTGGTTCTGTTACTGGGACTCTTAGCGTCTGACACCACAAGACAGAAAATAGACTTTTCACTTCTAGCCTGCACTTCTGTGATGCTCACTACTCAGCTAAAAGTTTCTCTTGCTTATTTTTTTCAAAGGTGATGTAAAGTCCCTCGGCATAACTGTCATGGTTCCTTCCTGTGACATCATCCTGTCATCCTCTTAGGGCTGAATGTTTACAGCCTTCATCTTGGGGGTTGCTGTCAACTTTGTAGCTTTATGACCGCTGTAGATCCCATTAAACTGAGTCGCCATCCAGCAGCCAGCTTCACAGACGCATCCTATCTGCACAGGTGAGTTGATTTTCTTCAGGCACCCAGTCTTCAAAGGACAGGGCAGTCTCTGGAAGGTGAGTGAGTTCAGACTTCCAAAATGATCTTTCTCTTTCAGGAAAAGGCTCCTATAAAGGTTGAATTTTCATAGTGGGAGGAATCAGGCAGAGATCTGAACTGAACCCAACATGATTTGATGGAGGCTGCAGGTGAGAGACTATCCTGGACTCCCACTTGTTGTTCTTTTCCAAGACAATGGCCTCGTGTCTGCTCCCAGTAAGGAGGCGTCCTGGTGACTAAAACAGTTTAGTACTTTTTCTCAGATTTATGTTCTACTTTTAATTTTGTAATCTTAGGCTTGTGCAGTGGGTTGGTAAAACTCTCCCAGAATTTAGAGAGTTACAAGAGCAATTTGAGAGCTGTTTGATATCCTCTGCATATTTACACCTCAGATTCTGCTTTCCACTGAGCTTTATATGCATGCAGATATTTTTCTTTATTGGAAATGCCTGTGTAGAGTGGTATAGTGAGAATTTAATATCCTTCTTAGAGGGCTTTGTTATTTGGATTGTGAAAAGAGGAACAAGTGGTGAATTGATGTCTCAATATCCAAATTTCAAGTCCATGGGCATTTGACTAAGTGAATAATTGCAACCTCATGTCACTTAGGACTGAGGCCTCTGATATGTCCACTTCCCCCAGAAATGGATGTTCATGTCCTCCTAAATTTGTTTTCTGTTTATTTGATTTTTGAGACAGAGTCTATTCATGTAGTCGTTGATGTCCTGAAACTTGTTCTATAGAGCAGGCTAGCCTCAAATTCATAGAGATCCCCTGGCCTCTGCTTACTAGGGACTGGGACTAAAGACATGCGTCACTATTCTCAGCCCAGATATTGCTTTTGAATCACGCAGATATGTCAATTATTATTGCGCTATGTGTTAGGTACCCATTATATCATTGGCTGACAGTATACTAGTATTTGTCAGTTTCTGTAACACTTACAATTATATTAGTTAAATTTAATGCCCCACAATTCAGAAGGCATGCTCCTATTGTTCAACAGTGCCATACAGTCTCTATTGTGCTTTAATTTCAATGCAAAAAGGTGAAGAATCTCATAGTGATCCTCCTATTGAATAAACACCTTCATTGCATCCTGTTGTAAATATATTGATAAGTTTTTTGCATGTTTAAACATTTTAAACACTGCATGTTTAAATGCAATACAGTTATATTCTAAATAATATATGCCAAATTAAAAGGTTAAAAAGTAATGTTGAAAACACTTAAAAGCCAGCCAACATAAGCACATATATGTACATGCAGACAAATGTAAATGCAATTACATGTGTGTGTTTGAAAAAGGAGAACTCAAGTGTTATCATTCCTGACAGCTGATGGCCACTATTTTCTTTTATTTTTTATTACTCTCTACTTTTTATTCTCAAATTGTATTGTTTTCATTATTGTTTTTCATTATTTTTTCAATATTTCAATATTTCAATGATATTTCATTATTATTTCTTTATTATTCATTCTTATTTTTTATCTTGGAGAAATTTATATGTATTTTGATCATTTTGATACTTCCCTCACTCCTCACAGTTACACCATGTTTCTTTACCCACCCATGTTTTTTCTTTTTAAATTTCTTAACACATAAAGCATAGCTTGTGGTGCCCACATGGTATTGGGTGTGTGACCATCTACTATGTCATTGTCAACCTACTAGGGGCCACATTTTTACAGAAAGCTGACTCCACCTTCCTAGTAGCTATCAGTTGTCCCTAGCATCTCAGTTAGGGGTTATTATCTTCTCTGGAGTCAGACAGTCTCCTATCTTCAGCCTTTTACTAGATGCTGGGAGCATGGTAACTTGTAGTGTTTCTGCAACCAGAACATTCATCTGAATGTAGTTTGATCATTAGATCATCTCACCAGTGCACTGTGGATATTAAACCAGCAATTAACTGTAAAGTGCTTGGAAAATGCTAAGACCTATTCATGGCATGGTAAAGTTTAATTTTTACTACCATGTCCCAGTTAATTATCTGCAATTCAAACAATAGCAGTTCACTGAGACCTAGCAAACTACTTACTAGAAAGACACATTTTAACATTAGTTATGAATGTAAGGTAATATTGTGTATGCAGTACATTGTTTGGCATGCTAAGGAAAATGAAGACTCATTTAACAGGTGTGCTCTGGACATGTTTTGCATTGACCCAGGATCATGACAGAATGGACTCCAGAGACCTGGCCATGGGCATCTTCTTCACATCACAGACTGCACTGGGAATGCTGGGGAACTCAGCCTTGCTTTGCTGTTTTATCATTGCTGACTTCTCTGGAATCAGGGCAAAGCCCACAGACCTGATTGTCAAACACCTGACCTGGGCCAACTTCATTGTTCTCTTCAAAGGAATCCCACAGACCATTGCTGCTTTTAGTCAGACTTACTATGTAGATAATGTTTCATGTAAACTTGCCATATATTTTCATAGAGTTGCCAGAGGAGTATCCCTTGGCTCTACATCCCTTTTGAGTATCTTTCAGGCCATCACCATCAGCCCTAGTAATTCCAGGTGGGCACAGTTCAAGCTCAGAGCCCCCAGGATCATTGGTCCATTCCTGGGCCTATGCTGGGCCCTCCAGCTGTTGTTATATATTTTCATTCCTGTATGTACAACTGACATAAGGGGTGGAAGAAATGTTACTGAGATACAAGATTTTGGATATTGTATTGTTATAAATTTTGAGAGACTAATCAGCACACTTATTGTAATCCTAATGGCATCCAACGATATCATCTTTTTGGGTCTGATGTTGTGGGCCAGTGGCTACATGGTGTTTATCTTGCTGAAACATAAGCAGAGGGTCCAACACATCCGCAGACCCCTGTCTCCTAGCTTATCCCCTGAGACCAGAGCCACCCAAAGAATCCTCACCCTAGTGAGCAGCTTTGTGCTCTTCTATGCAACCTCTATTGTCTTTACATCTTATCTGTCTGCCTTTAAAGAAACCACAAGATGGCTGTCTAACATTGGTGTGGCCATGTCTGCATGCTTTCCAGCATTCTGCCCCTTTCTGCTCATCAGACACTATGCTTCCTTCTTCAGGCTCTGCTGCACTAGTTCTTACCAGACAACACACTGTGCTTGTGTAGTCAGAGAACTCTAAAGGCTGTGCTGTCTGCATCCCTCTACCCATGTCTTCTACTCAGTTTCTATTTTGTGAACACACTATCAATATCAACCTTCGCAGAAGACACTGATTGTCTACAAGGTTTCTTCCCAATGCAGTTTGTCTTGTCACCTGGGACACAGGTAAAGCAAGCTGTATGACGTGAGTGTTGAAACAATCACCACTCATTGTTTTACTGGAGAATATCACTGTAGCAGAGAGAATTAAACTGTGGGGTTGATGTGGAGTGTAGTCCTTCAGGTGAGCTTCTCTGAGGAGGAGACTTTTTAAAGCAACCTTGTCACCTTCAGTACGAAAGTTCACCTTTGCAGATTGCACCTGGACCATCGAATCAAGTGTTGGTGGCTGTCAGAAAGAAAGAACAAGAGGATGAAAGAGGTCAGATCAGAGGTCAGAATGGCTCTGGGGTGGGAATGAAACAGGCCAGTGTTGGCTGCTGAAGGGAATGCATACTTAATAGACAATGTGTTTCTTAAATCTAAAGTCTAACTCACAGTGCTGGAAAAAAATGTTCAGAAATACATTTTTAAAAGTCAGCTTTAGATAAACTTCCAAATGAAAATGTTTAGAGTTGAACTGTAGTAACTGCATAAAAAATAATTGCTGGATACATTTACATATGTAAGCATTAGGTCAATAGTTTAAATTAAGCTGAATGACAGATGGGAGACTACAAGTGGATTAGCAGGTAGCACAGATTTTGTTGTTCCTGTTTTGGGGAGGAAGAAGTGGGAAGATTGCATATTTGAGTCCAGCCTAGGTGACATAGTGAAACGTTGTCACGCAAAACAAAACTACAAAAAAAAAAAAGACAAAGTTGGACAGTTGGAATGTTCTGAATTATGATCAGAGGTAAATCTAGGATACACAATTTAAAGAGAGCATTTAAGCAAACTATAGTGCTATAAAGTCTCTCTGGGGGGAGTAACTTCATCTGTTCTACTTTAAAATTGTTGTTAGTATGGATCATTAACTTCCAAAGCTAACTGATGTAAAACACTAATCTGCTCTGAAGAGAAAGGAATTCTGCCTGCACTTCCCATGACGGCCAAGGATGCAGCTTTGGTGCTTCCATGTTCTCTAGGCTAGGAGCACATTCCTCAGAGATTGTACTTCCACCCTCATTCATATGGTTCAGCTCCTCAATTGAGCTCTCCTCTCACTGAAGATGATTTAGAGCAGTACATAATATTTACTGGACAAACTTAACTCCTCTATCCACAATCCATTTTTTATGTAAATTTATATTTGACTTCATGGATGTCCGTGTTTTGTATGGGGAATGATTCACAATTGCCATGCTTTCAGCTTTACACAGTGAGATTATTAAGTGTACAGTCAGCAGCAGTGAAAGAAGAAAACAGCAAATACCTTGACGACAGTAAATTTTCAGATCAGACAGATGCTCAGAGCATCCAGCACATACTGATCTGGACAGCCCATGATATATAAGAATCAGTAGGAGGATACAAATGGTCGGGGAGGAAAACATGGAGGCGCAGAGAGAGGAAAATTGCCCTCAAGATGTAATGTATGAGAGAAGAATTTTTAAAATATTGTTTTTGATAAATAAACCAGAACTACACATTTGAAATAAAGAAAAACATTATCATTGAATGGGTCTGGCCTAACTGGATGTCTGCATCTAGAAGAATACAAATTGATCCGTATTCATTACCTTGCTCCAAAGTCGAGCCAAGTGGATCAAAGAACTCAACATAACACCAGACACTGAACCTGTTAGGTATGGAATAGCTTTAAATGCGTCAGCAGTGGAGACCATTTCCTGAAACAGGACACAGGTATCACAGGCACTAAGATCAACAATTAACAAACGGGATCTCATTAACTCAAAAACTAACTCTAGCGCAAAGGACATGGTCAATAGGACAAAACAGCAGCCTCCAGAGTGGAAAATGATTTTCACCAACTCCACATCAGACAGAGGGCTGATACCCAAAATAGATAAAGAACTCAGGAAACTAGACATCAACAAACCATATCATCCAATTAAAATGGTATATATATATATATATATATATATATATATATATATATATATGTATATGTATATATATAAAAACACAGAATTTCCAATAGAGGAATCTCAGAGGCCAATGAACACTAAAAACATATTCAACATCATTAGCCATCAGCAAAATGTAAAACAAAACTACTTTGAGATTCTATCTTATTCCTGTCAGAATGGCTAAGATCAATAATAAATATCACAGCTCATGCTGGCAAGGATGTGGAGCCAGGGGAAGAATCCTCCATTGCTCCATCTCTAACTCCCCACAGATCCACTCCTACTTCCTTATCCCCAACTGTGTGTTCTATTAAAAAAACCAAAACCATCAGGCCCAATTTGTACAGTACATATACACCTAGGTGTTTGCCATCCAAATGAGTATGGTAAACTTCTCAGGGGTCACAACCTTGAGGAAAACTGACTCTCCTCCAGAAGTTGTCAAATAACAATTCATAGGTACTCAGTCAGGCATTGAGGTGAGAAATGGCCTGTTTAGAGCATAGCTTGGGTGACTGAGATGATAATTACTCAAGACAGGGTTGTTATATATAGATGTTTTTAGTGAAACCTAAAACAGTACACACTCCATGTTCAGAACTGCTGATTCTTATGAACAAATTTGAAATTAGGCAATCTTAATTAAATTGGATTGTTTCTTATTGATAAATTCTAAGTTTCCAGTTATATAATGAATTTGCTTCTCAATATGAAATATTAACAATAGCTTTTTATCAGTAGTTTATCTGTAAATATACTATAAAGAATTATTATAGTAATACAAATATAATATGTACACACACACACACATACACATGCATATATATTTAGTGTAAATATATGCCTCAACTTTAAAGAAACCCCATAACAGTGCATGACTGAAGTTACAGCATGTTGGTACATTGAGGAAAGAGTTTCACTTAAGCCCAAAAATTCAAGAATATTCTGAAAAACACAGAAGACACATTCTCCATATTATAAATACAATTAAATTTAACATAAAATTACTTTAATGGCTTGACTAAAATATTCTTATTCAGTAAATCTTACGTACTATTTTTGAATTTTGTTCCTGAATTTGGATTCTGATACAATGATGGTAATTATGTGTATATTTTATAAAGTGACTCAAATATGAAAGTGCTATGTAAAATATTTCTATAAATGTTATGTAATGTATGTTCATCTGAACATTGAAACTATAAAAGAAATGCAAAAATGTTTGCTGCTTTCCTTCTACATTGTTTGGTCTATATTCCTCTATGCTACTAAGTTTGTAGTTCTGAATATTTTTATCA
>CABHPH010001383.1:0-13383 GCA_902168325.1 Peromyscus nudipes | reverse complement strand
GATCTACACAATCAGAGACCCTGTTTCAATAAGAGAGGTAGAGAACTTTAAGGAAGACACCAGACACCAGCCTTTGACCTATACAGTGACTTGATCACCACTATTTAAGAGTAGATCACAGCTGCTAAGAACTGGAATGCAGTCGCTGCCAGCCACAGGCACCCTCTGCTCTCATGTTGTTCTTATTTGGATCAGGCTGGGTCTGTTCAATGAACCAGCCCTGACTCCATTCATCTCTCACACTTTTGTCTGGGTCAGAGTTCAGGAGGCTTGCAGAGCTTCTCAGGAGAGAACGTAAGTTTCCCTGGGGTGTCTCAAGAGCAGCAACTCAGAAGGACTAACTCCTCAGCAACAATGACAAACAATCACTTACTGTTGACAGGAAAGGTTCAGCTGAAGGGACTGACCCTGCAGCTGGTCCCTGACTCCGCACAATCACAGGAGTCCTTTAGGACTAATACATCAGGAAGGAGTGTGTAGACAGGACAGTATGAAAAGCAGCCGTGGGGGGCTGCCAGGGGTAGTTTATATAATACAAAGCTCCATGTCTGCTTTATCTCTGACAGTTACAACAGGCAAGGAATTTAAAGCAAGGCATTCTAATATGAAACACAATCTAGTGTTTGTAGTTAGTATTTGTTATAAGTATTACAATTTGTTATAAAATTCTAGTGATTTCAAACCACTGACAATGAATTCATTACCAGAAATTACTTTTATAGGCCCATACTTAGTAACAACTAAATTTCGGTGAAATAGTATAGATTTGTTAAATCACAGCACAAAATGTGTATCTGAAAGCAAACTAGGAGTCAAGAACTACAGCAAATACCTGAAAATGCTTATATCTGTAATGTTGGAACCAGGAAGAAATCTGCCATCTCCTTCAGCATGTGGGTCTACATACTTCTTGCCTTCAATACTGTAGTACAATATGAGTGAGTTACGTTCAAGGTTTTCTGAAGATGTCTTCACTTTGTGTATAGTACACAAATGTACACACATGTTGTACAGTAAGATTATGTGTGGGTCTTAGGAGAGTATAGATCAGCAATGTAGCCAACCCCCACAGAACATTTACTGCACATAAACAAGAAGTAAAAGGCTGGGCACACAAACCCCCAAACCTTCAACCCAGCAACCATAGCATACAGAATCAAGGCAGCATAGGATGGTTCAGTTTTTGGAAGGAGTGGGGTTTGATAGAGAGACAAAGAGGGATCATCTTTTAGGCAAGAGCTTTATTATGCCAACAAGTAGCACCAGCAGAGAGATCTGAAGGAAAGCTTCCAATAGCCCAAGGAGAATAGACTTTGTACTTCAAAAGGTCCATTGTGAGAGATCAGGGAACAGGGAGTTTCTGTGACACCATGAGGAAATGGTTTCAAGGTCACCTGACATCACCTAAGGAGACTCAGGGACACTCATTTCCTTTGTTTCTGATGTTTGAGAAGCCCCAGGGGTATTCCTGGGACAGTGGCATCAGAAAAAGCAAAGGGTTCACTTAGTATGTGATGTAGCAACCATGGTCAATTTCTCTGCCTATAGCTGTTGTCCATTTAAGACTTTGATTTCTACAAAAAGCCTGTTCACAGTAAGTGGTAAGAGAGGAATTGGCTCCAGTGAGAGTTGGGGCATGAAGATGCTATAGCTGAGTGTGAGTAAGTCCTTCATAGATGTTCTGTGTACTGGGTGGCCATTCCAGCTTTGACCTGGAAGTACCATCCCCTTTGAGGCTTTGGTAACTGTCATGCCTACAAGGTGGAGCTGAGAGAGGACCCCTGAAGACCCGAGATCTGGATGGTCCAGCTCTCTTGGTTCCTGGATCCTGGACGCTGGAGGTAGACCGAGCAGCGTTCTCCAGAGAACACCGCTGGACTGCATTACACCTTTCCCAGAACATGTAACCTATCCCTTCACTTGTAAGTTACTCCACAAAATAAACCTCCCTTTAAACTACATGGAGTTGCCTTAATATTTAAACCAATAGTTCTGAGAGAAAGAGATTGTATAGTCCAGTCTGGGATATAACAAGAATGAGTAGTCACTCTTGGCACTTCTAATGCATGCTGTGATTAGCAGCTGAGCACTAAGTCCACACAGCTGAGTACAGTGTGGAACTGTGCTGAGCCTTCCTTCCCAGAGAGGAGCTCAATCAACACTCATAAAAACAGATCATTGCCGGGCGGTGGTGGTGCACACCTTTAATCCCAGCACTTGGGAGGCAGAGTCAGGTAGATCTCTGTGAGTTCGAGGCCAGCATGGTCTACAAAGTGAGTTCCAGGAAAGGAGCTAAACTACACAGAGAAACCCTGTCTCGAAAAACAAAAAAACAAAAATCAAAAAAAAATCATTAAAAGAGGAAATTGGCTGATAAAGATAAAAGTTGATCAGAGAGCAAATCAAAAGCGACAGTCCTAGACCTTCAAATTGAGCCAAATACAGAAGTCATTACAGAAGAGATGGACAGAAAAACAGGACTATTATACATCTTTAAATAGTAAAAGGAGGAACATGCTTGTGGTGGAATGGACAAAGATTTCTTAAAGAAAGGGTGGCTGTAGAACATTTGCCCTGAGCAAATCATACCTAAAAACAAAAAAAAAGAGCTGGAGAGATAGCTCAGTGCTTAAGAGCACTTGCTACTCTTTCACAGAGTCTAAATGTGGTCCCTAGAACTCACTTGGTAGAGCAAAATGTCTTCCCTCTGATGTAGTAGAAATTATACCAGTTGAAAATTTTTTACAAATTAGTGTATATAATGAGATGTACATAAAGTTAACTATAAATAATAATAATATTATTAACACTACTGCCGGTTTAAGGTTATCCTGCTATGCTGGGCTGTTCAGAATTATTGTAGGAACAGTTTATAGCTTTCTATAAAGCATACATTGTAAGTAACTAGGAAAAGAATAAACTAAGTTCAAACACAGCAGCTGGAAAAATGATAAAGAACAAACAATAAAACTGTACATAGAAAACTAAGTGGATACCAATAAAACCAAGGGTGATTTCTTTGAAAACAATGACAAAATTGATAATTATTATATTGACTGAAGTAATTAAAATAAAAACTGAAGGCAAAACATTACAGTTGATTTTTAGAATTAAGACATTCTCAGTGAGTGGGAGGACCACCTGCCATCTCTTTTAATGAGCGGAAAAGTGGAGCAACACCTAAGACGGCATGACCTGCCAAGAGTAAATCATAGAAAACAGAAAACATGTCACACTGATAACTGACAACACAAAGCTAGTAATCTGAAGCCTTTCTCAAAACCAACATGAGTTGCACTTGAAGATTGACACCTGAGATTGACCTCTGACCTCCACATATATATGTACATATGGGCACACACACACACACACACACACACACACACAGACTCATGCAAATTCACAAACATAAAGTTAAAAGATAAATAATAAAATATGAGTTGAAATTAATGCTTATGGTACGTCAGGGAACACACAAAACCATTGTTCATTCCACAGTTGTCATTATTGGTACAGATTTCCAGTACACTCAATAAGCATTCTCCCATTGCTTACTAATGTCTGACCTCTATGATCTCTTGGCAATCTTTTCTGCTTCTAATTTCAGCAATTAAAGAATCAGTGACAGAATTTCTCAGCTTATACAAGCAGCCCATGGCTCCTTTTTTGTTTGTTTGTTTTACAATTATTTCCTGGTATTTATAATGGTGCTCATAAGACTTTTTCCTTTTACTCTCCAAATTACTCATTGCTCATTTCCCAACAGTCTCAAAACTGACAAACAGAGTCATAGCGACATCTTTTCCTCTACAATAAATGCTTCTTTACAAACTGTGTTTGCTAAAGTTCAGAGAAAGCAATACCAACCTCAGCTACAAGGGGAAATATTTTTAGACCTTACAACACAAAAGTTCCATTCAGCTATTCACAGCAGGAAACTCAGTAAAAATTATTTAAAGCATATTAATTCCAATCAGCCCAGCCTGCCTCCATGCAAAAGTTCCTACATAAAAGGAACAATTCTCCTAATTAAACCCCAAAACTCTACATCTGTGAAATTATAAATTTTTACCTCTACTGTCAGTAGCTGTAAAAATGACTCTAAATTTAAACACTAACTCCCTCCAGACAAACAACATACAATAAAAGACTAGAAATTTCCATGAGGTGAATCAGACTGTATTGATGTCTCTGAGTCAAAGCTGACTTTTGCAGACCTTTTTTTTTTTTTACCTCAGAAGTTTTGTTTTGTTCTGTTTTCCTATGCTGTGCCATGCTCAATGTCTTGTTCTTATTTCTTTAGTTTGTATGTGTGTAGGGGTTAGTGAGTGAGGGTTCTGGTTATGGGTAGGGTTACAATTAGGTTTAGACAGAAGATTATATGAAGACAGGGTCCCTCACAGGCCAGAAGCTCACCAGGGGGACTAAGCTGACTAGCCAGTGAGTCCCAGAGACACAGTTGTTTCTGCCTTCCCATTGCTGGGATCCCAAGTGTACACTGCAGCATATGGATTTTGGAGTTTGAGCTCAGGTCATCATGTTTGCAAGGGAAGAGATTTTATCTACTGAGCCCTCTCCCCATCCCCCATGCCCAATGCTTATTATGTACATATTAATAGTGTGAAGCCATTGCTAGTTTTCTCATTCTTTTCTTTAGTTTTAAAAGTCAGTTGTTCCTGGTCTGCCAGTTACAGCAAACACCATCTGGTCTCTTACTGGACAGGTAGTTAAATCTCTTCCCTCCAGAATTGGAAAATCTGTTTTTCAGTCCTAAGGTATAGATTTTACACATGTTCAAATATGCATGTCCAATGTCTTGGCTGCTACTCCTACTTAAATGCCTGCCAAATGTTTGCTTTCCAAAAAGTCATCTCTGAGAATTCTCATAGTCAGAACTGAAGCCTGGGAAACTGGTATGTGATTAGAAGTTCTCAGTCGCTTAGCTGATACCTTTCTTATCGTTCCAGGTTGCTTGGCAAAGTACTTCATTTTTATGAAGCTTGTTTATCAGAAAATCAGCCATCTTTACAGGATTTGGCTAGCCTTGTTTAAATGAGCCTGCTTGTGTTCTGTCTGAGGCCAATTCCAAGGGTTGCATTATCTGTGCATTAAGATGGATGCCCTGCTGATCCTGATTAGGGTGTGTTGGGGAGGAGCATACAAATGTGTCCCAAGTTCTGTTCCTCCTGAAATCCAGTCCCTATAGCACACACCATCACTGAACACTGTCAGCATAGCTTTAGTCAGAGAGATACTGCACAGCTTTCTATGGAGTCACTAACTTGCTTGAAAACAAGCAGGGAAATTGAAAACTTTTCTATTCCTTGTACATACAAGGCTGCCCACAGAGAGAAAGATTAGGAGAAAAACGCAAACACATCAGATGGAGACAGCTGGATTAATTATGATATTAAACTGAATTTTGCAGCATCTCGTCACACCACCTTCATCAAATTCTACACCAATGACAATTTGACTTTGATAAGGCATCCCACTATAATCTTGCCTCTTCACAAGAGTGCTTTGTTTTCTTTCTTCAGAACTACAGAAAACATATTTTAGTCCATTGAATATTTTTAATCAAATTCCACAATTTATTATATGTTTAGCATTACAATTTACATGTTAAATAACAGCATAATAGAATGATTTGGTACAGTTTTAAACAATAGAAAAATTTAAGATTACAAAATCCCTGCCCCCTAGATACATATATCAACATGGACATGTGGAGGCCAGAGATCATCCTCAGGTGAATTATCTACAAGAGTCACTCCTCATAGTATACTTCATTAATTTACTTATTTTGAGACAAGGTCACTTTATGGGGCCTGGGACTTGGGAATCTGGCTAGGTAAGCTAGTGAGCCCTAGAGATCCAACTGACTCCATCTTCTCAGTGTAGGGACTGCAAACATGCACTACCATGTCTAACACTGTACATGAATACTGGGGAATTGAACTTGGGTCTTCATGTTTGTTAGGCAAGTACCTACTGAACTATCACCCTAGCTCCTAATTCATCACTTTGATGCAGGGAATCACAGAAGATTTATTTGGTGACAGGTATTGAAATCAGACATAGCTTGACCCCATCCAGACTCTGAGTCTTTGGATACTTGTCATTGAATCTCATGAGAGGTATAAATGTTCATTAATGCACAACATACTTTTGAGCATGAAAGCACATGCCAAGCAATCAATAAATTGGATTTTCCTTTTTTCCCCCTCAAAAGACAAACCAAGCATTCCCATAAATGTAGAGAAAGGTTTCAATACAAGTCTTATTGGAAATGTTGTAGATCCCTAGCAGTGATATTTTCTGTTCTATGATAAGCCAAAGTATTTAGTGGTTGCTTAAGTCTAAATCATATCTTAAAATTCTACAGGTAAAAATAGAGAAATACAAGTGGAATTTGAGAAGTTAAGTAAGGTATAATCAGTTCACTTGCCAGCAGGAGCCCACACCATCAGTATTTATTCCTACTTACTTAAGACACAGCACTAATAAAGCCCTACTGTTTTGTTACACATTCTAAAACACCATGTGGTGGATATTTGAGTAACACAGGGAAAGCTTGTATCTAAGTGAATTTAAAAAGTATTGGCTGTCACTCAAAAAGGAAAGAAAAGGAAAATGTTTTGTTCTTCATTTCTATTTGATATAGAATTTTGAAAAGCATGATATGGAGGCCCTGGGTATTGGAATGTGCAAGCTTATCTAGCTTAGCTACTCAAAGCTAATCCTGTGTGAATGTCCAGAGCAAAAGTGAGATGGCTATGGTCTCTGCCTTATCAAGGTGAGATTATCTGGGGTCCCATGTACTCATTCAAGAGTCAGGAAGGCATGAAATGTTCAGTGGAAAGAGTTCTATCAAAAATTCTTAAAACAAATTAGTGGCACTTCTTGTTTCAGTCATCTGGAAAATTCTTTTATGTAGAGCAGTTCATTCTCTGGCAAAGCCATATGATCAAAGTGCTATTTGGGTTATCTGATAACGAAAAAAATATGTTAGATGCCTTTGAAAATTACCCTGACCAGAGGGGCATGAAAGAACTTATTAGAGAAACATTTGGTTATAGTAGAATAGTTCCAGTTTGTATGTCTTTCAACTAGACAGCCGTGGCTGAAGTTGCCTGCTATCCTATACAATGGGAGCAGTGAGATGACTCACAGCCAGGTTTCTATGGAGATAAAGAGTAAACAACAGCAAATTTAAACTCACCAGATTTGTTGGATTTGGTCATTATATTGGAGGTACAAAAAACTGCTAATTTTGAAGATGTATTTTCATTCATATTATCCTCTTCCTGATATGATTTCTAATGAGCATAAGGAACATTTTGCCCTCAGCAGTTATATTCTAAAGATGAAATTTCCAGAACTTAACTGCTCAGAATGTCTCTTGATTCAACCCTGTTACATTTGGTCATCCCTAAAAAAAAATCAAGGGTGGATGGATAGCAGATGATGTGTGAGGAAAGTTACATCAAGCTTCATTTCAGGGCACTATTCCCTAAATAAACTCAGCAGCTGGATACTTTCCTCCAAATTCTGGATTATATTTTTGAGGTGCCAAAACTTCAAATATGATTTGTTAAAATATTATTGTAAATGATGCATATCAAAATAAACTACAGTCTTGAAATTTGATGGCACTCACTGAAGATACCAGGGCCAGCTGTTTTGAAGAGGCTAGTTTGCTGAGACCTCTGCCACATATTACCTCACCATCCTATGTTGTCTCATGTCTGGCCTCAACCAGACTCTCAGGAAGTACACCTAGTCCAGAGGCCTATCAGGATCCTACTTAACCACAAGAAGGAACTTTCCTTGCAATCTTCAGTCAAATAGACCCCTCACACAGCAAATAGACCCCTGACTTAGCAACCACAGTTGCTGACCAGATGTCATGAGTCAATCACTAAATGACTACTGTACCAGTCAGGGTCTACATCCAATCACTTCAAGGAATGCCTAACCACAACTGGAACTCCCCTGAACAAGCTGAAAAGTGACTGCCTCACACTTCCCTGAGCTCTGTGCCAGTTTATGGATGAACCACAGCATGCTGTTTTTTCTGTCTCGAGAATAAAGCTGCCTTCTGCAATTGCATTTCATGTGTCTTCTGGTCATTTGGAGTGATCTAGGACCCTACATTTTGGAGGTGCCACCAAGATAGCATCCCCAGACCCAAGACTCCTGATTGAGCTGCTTTCTGGAAGTGGAGTGCCCCCCAAACCTGTGACCCATCAGTACTCTTTTCTATCTGGTGTCTAGGCAAACTGGGACTCTACTGAGATTGGTCTCTGAAATGGAGAAGGAAGAGGGATGCCTTGACCCCTCCACAGGCCTCTGTTGGAGTATGGTTCTACACCCTATTGGCACTGGGGTAGACTACCAGGCACCAACTGCTAGTTCAAGGTGCAGTGCAGGTTTTTCATCTTGTTGCTTTTGTTTACTTGTTGGAGTGTTTGCTGTTGGTCTTTGAGTGGCTATAACTGTAGAACAACCTGGGCCAGTCTTCCTCTAGCACCCAAGCACCCCTTGACCTTGTCCTTTGCCATTTTCAGGAATTCCAGAATGTCACTGCTGTTTCCTCAGCCCAAGTTAAGCAGGGGCTCCAGACTTTATGTGAACTGGAATGGTCACCTTCCAAGTTGGCTGGCCCCCAGAGGAACCTTTTAACCTCAGTATTGTTCTCAAGGTCCAGAGTGTTATTTTCAGCCATCCTGGACATCCAGATCAAGTTCCCTATTTCGTGGCCTGGCGTTACCTCCTAATCAACTCGCACTACATGGCAGAAGCCTCTCATTTCCCTGCCCAAAGCCAAGGCTGTTCTCCTGGCTCACCCATGAGTGGTGGACAGAAAAAAAACAGGAGTCTTCTGTTCTCTTCCTCTCCTCCAGCCATCAAATGACTGCCATTGACATGGGGACAACAGTGTATGAGCACAGAGGCATAAAATAGAAAAATGACTTTGTTTTCTGAAAACATGAACAACGGGAGAGAAATAGTAAATGAAAGTATCAACAGCTTTTGTCTATATCAGGGGGTTACCGTATAAAACTTAATTATATCATATATGCCATTTATAACTATAAAATAGTTAAAATAAAACATATAATTATCATAGAAAATATTAGGTATTTAAAATTTTCAAAACTTCTTAATAATTTCATTACAAAAATATGAAAAATCTAAAAGGCGTTTAAAGGGGAAAGAAACAAAGAAAAAGTATGATGAGTGTCTTAGGCTCATTTCTGTTGCTGTGATAAAATATTCTAGCAAAAGCAAGTTAGAGGAAAATTTGTTTTTTCTATCTCATGGTTTCAGGTTAGTGTCCATCACAAGCTTGGGACAGCTGATCACATTGCATTCACAGTCAGGAAGCAAAGAGGAAGACATCAATGCTTGTATGGTAGTGCACAGCTTACTTTCTCTACTCTTACACAGTTCAGGATGTAGAGAATGGTGCCACACACAGTGGGCTGGTTATTACAACCTCAATTAACATGGTCAAGACCATCCTCCACATGCATACCCATAGGCCAATCTGATCTGGACAATCTTTTATTGAGACTCTCAAACCATATTTTAGATTATGTCAAATTGAGAATTAAAGCCACTTTGCTTCACAGTCTTACCATGATGTACCATCTTGGAATAGGGTAAAAACTGTGAATTATGGAATAGAACCTCCAAAACTAAGAGTCCAAATCACCTTTTTCCTTCTTTTTAAAAAATTCTTTTTTGAAAGTATCTCTCTCTCTCTTTGTGTGAGCTTTCTAATGTGGGTGTTGGCAACCAAATTCTGGTTCTTGGCAAGAGCAACAAGAGCACTTAACCACTGAGCACTTCTCCAACCCCACTTCTTCTCTAAAGGTAGTTTCATTGATATGGCCAGGATGCTACCTTACACAGTCATTTTAAATTGCTGCTGCTGCATTGTGTAACTTCCAGAAAAATGTACATATTCAATCACTCAGAATGTACTAGCTTCTTTAGCTAAGTACAGTGTCTCTGAATTTCACTCATGCCTTTGTACATCTTGTTCATTCTTTCCTCTGGATTTCTTAGGATTGTCCTGCACTGGTGATGTGTACAGTATGTGCTTCCACTCACATGTTTATGGATATTGGGAAGCTTCCAATGTGAAGCTAAAGCAAATGAGCTACTCTGAACATTCAGGCAGAAGCACTTTAGGATCTTTTCATTTGTATTTGGTGTAAGCCTAAAACCAATGTTGCTGGGCATATGGTTTTATGGTTGATATGTAATTTTGAAATATCTTCCCACTGGAGAGATAGCTCAATGGTTGAGAGCACATGTTGCTCCTGCAGTGGACTAGGGTTCAATTCCTAGGACCTACACTGTGGTTCACCAGTATCTATGACTCCAGTTCCAGTGTATTCAATGCACTCTGATCTCTGTGGGCACAAAGCATGTGCTTGGTGCACATGCATCATGCAGGGAAAACATTTACACATATAAATAAATAAATAATAAAAATAAATAAAGGTAAAAATTAATCTTTGCACTGTTTCAAAGGTTTGGTCCATTATAGTCATACTGAGAAGCATGGCAGCATGCAGGTCGACATGGTGCTGGAGAAGGAGTTGAGAGTTCTACATCTGGGTCAACAGGCAGCAGCAGGAGACTGAGCCACAGTAGGCATTGTTTGAGCATATGAGGCCTCAAAGTCTACACTCACAGTGACACACTTCTTCCAACAAGGCCATAGCTAAAGGCCACACCTACTCTAACCAGGCCACACCTACTACAACATGGCCACACCTCCTAGTAGTGCCACTCCCTGTGGAACAAGCAGTCACAAACATGAGTCTACAGGGACCATATCTATTCAAATTACCACAGATCCAAACAGTAGCATAGAGAGAAGGCAAGAAATCTGACACAACTTTTTATTAACCTGAAATTACTTTCTTGGACCCATAAAAGACTTACTTACACCTTCATGATTTACTTGAGCTTTCATGTCTTTGAGATGGGTGATATCACTCTGTATGCTGTGAATATGTGTTGCTCTGTTGGTTGATAAATAAAATGCTAATTGGCCAGTAACCCGGTAGGAAGTATAGGTGGTATAAGCAGACAAGGAGAATTCTGGAAAGAGGAACGCTAAGTGAGGAGATGCCAGCCTGCCATCCAGAAATCAGCATGTAATGGCACACAGGTAAAGCCATGAAACATGTAGCAACATATATACTAGCAGAAATGGGCTCATTTTAAGTGTAAGAGCTAGTTAGTAGTGAGCCTGAACTAATGGCTGAACAGTTTTAATTAATATAAGCCTCTGTGTGTTTACTTGGTTCTGAGTGGCTGCGGACTGGGTGGGACACAGGAAAACTTTAAGCTACATCTTCAGACCTTCATATACTTTCTTAAACCAATATAACTTGTATCATTCATTTTCCTTGGCCTACATAACTTATTTGTCTGTTTCTCATAATCTTTAAAAAATCCAAATCTTTGTTAGTATGAAACCTATCAGCAGGGCAAACTTTACACATGAAATGAACTGAGCAGGCAGCGGGGTGTTTGCTGTGGTTAAAGCTACAGTTAGTCATGAATGTCATCAGAGATCTGAGCAGGATAAATCTGAGTAGGAAGAACAATTTAAATGTTTTTGTATGAATTAAAACGACAGGGCCTTACTTAGACAGCTGTTTGAGGCATATGTGGTTCATTGCAGAAACACTACATCTCCAGTTGTCAGAAAAGAACAGCATTTAATCTTTAATTGTCACAGCAGGCCTTGGGTTGTTAGACTCAGGTCTGAGGAATTTTTTCCTGCAGAGGAAGAACTTCAGAAAATTGGCCTTACTTTGACAAGGCAGGGTACAGCAGTCAATTCAAGTTTCCACCTTGTGCAGGTTCTGGCAGCAGATGAGACATGGAGCAGTTTGTCCAGTGGTTAGGGTTGCCACAGTTGTTATGCAGTGTCCCAATTTTTTTCTTTGGAGACCTTGAAGTTTCTTGTCAGGATGATGGCTCTGCTTTTTTGTGGGAGGATTTTATGGAACATTTTAAATGCCATATTCAGCAGATGTCTGAGGAGTTTGATCACCACGTATCTATTAAGTATACCTGATACTAGGCTTAACCTTGAAAACACACACAGGAGGTTAAATAAAGCTTATTTCTGTAGACCATAAATGTAGTCACCTTTTGGTATTACAGGAAATACAGGATACCTCAGTCTTTTGTGCAGCTGCATTTAAACTGAAGGCAGTGACAAGACAGGAAAGGGTTAATAAACTGGGACAGTTACAAGGGCCTCGGTGGAGGGAGGTTGGAGATGAGAAGATCATAAACTTTATTGTAGCTGGAGTGCTAATCAACAGTACAGAGAGAATCTGGCTTCAGGAAGCGGGGAGTGGGTAATAGTGTAACATTAGAGGAGGATCTGACATGGGAACAAGTGTGGCCAGAGTGCTGATGAGGGGTGGGAATTCAGTTTTAGGACAGGAAGGTGGGCAGCTTAGGGTAAAGTGAGGAAGATTTTTGGAGTCATGGCAGTGAGGAGGAGATAGTGGGACTGTTGAGGCTTCACAGGTGGAGCAATCTCCCAGAGCCATGAAGGCAGAAGTCCGGGAGGGTCACAGTAGCCCATACACCAGCCTAAGGAAGCTGCAGGACTTCCAGGAGGAAGCTGAGGGACGGCAGGGACATCGTAGAGGCCCAGAAGGGCCTAAGGGAAAACACTCAATAACTGTGGCCTAGACGTGGGCCTAGGAAGCTGCAGCTTCTACGGGCGTGGGAGAAAAGATCTGAGGTTAAGGCGTTACTGGAACTCAGGCAGTCTGGAAGCAAGTGGGGGAACACTGTTAGCTACAGACAGTGGGGACTGGAGCTGCGGCTTCAGTAGCTTCAGGCTGGGGGCCATGGCCTGCAGTTTCCACACTGAGGCTGAAGGGAGGGGGGCAGGAGGGGCTGCACTGGCAGTGCAGTAGCTGGTGGGCACATAGTGCCCGGCAGTCAGTACTCCTGCAGCACTCAGAGGGTTAAATAGGACATGAAATGGTACAAAGGCTTAAAACGGAGTTTGGAAAAGTTCAGAGTATAATAGTCACACAGAGAGGGCTTGGAGCAGACAGAAGAGAAAGGAGAGCCACATTTGCCTGAATTTGCCCAAAGTTATTGTTGGGTGCTAGAGTGTACCACTAATATGAAAGTTTTGGGTAGATAAATCTTTCTATCACCAGTGGAGGCAGTGGGCCGAAGTCAAGAGACCAGGCATCCCTGTGTATCTGGAGAGATCTCTGGGACAGAAGGATCATCACCCAGACTCTATCATTGAGAGAGATAACTTCAGTAGGTCTGAGCAATAATCCGATCCGGGATCATCAACAGGATTTT
>CABHPH010001381.1:3603-17611 GCA_902168325.1 Peromyscus nudipes | reverse complement strand
GGTTCACTTTGTAGCCCAGGCTGGCCTTGAACTCAGTGTTGGCTTCGAACTCCATTCATTGTGCAGCCCACTTGGTCTTCGAACTCACTGTGTGGCCCAGGCTGGCTTCAGACTTCCCTTTGTAGCTCAGGCTGACCTCGGAATCACCGTCTAGCCCAGGCTGGCCCGAGGGTGATGGTTGTCTTCCTGCCTCTACCTCCTAAGTCCTGTGATGACAAGCATGGGCCACCGTGAGTCCCCCCTTTCCATGTCAGTTGCTGACTCCCCTCATGGGGTGTAGTTCACATACCCTTTTATTCGGAGACCCTTCATCTCTCTCCTCTGCTTAACTCTCCTGACTTGTCAACCTCCATCACTTGCCTTTTCTTCTTCTGGACACGTGACCCTTCAGACATTTCCCACGGTCCTGATGCCAGTTCCTTTTTTTTTTTTTTTTATTTTTAAAGTTTTATTTTGTACATATACATGTTTTGTCTTCATGTATGTGTGTGTGCACCATGTGTGTGCCTAGTGCCCCAGAGGGCCAGAAGAGGGCGTTGGGGCCCTGGGAGTTGGAGTCATGGATGGTTGTGAGGCACCCGTGGGTACTGGAAATTGAAGTCCCGTCCTCTGGAAGAGCAACAAGTGCTCAAACCTCTGAGCAATGGGTCCAGTGAGCGCCCTTCCCATTTGAGTCAGGGCCTCAAACCACTTCTAGATTGGCCAGAACAGACTGTGTAGCCTTGAACTCAAGACAGTCCTGCTTCAGCCTCCCCCTGGTTGGGATGACAGGCGTGAGCCACAGTGAGCAAATTGAGAGCCATCCTTTAAACATTGCTGGGAACAAGCAGACGGCTCAGGGAGTTAAGGCTCTTGCTGCCGAACCTGACTACCTCAGTTAGATCCTCAGAGCCCAAAACCTGGTAGAAGGAGAGACCTGGCTTCTGCAAGTTGTCCTCTGACCTCCACAAGAGCCACCCATACCCTAAGAAAGCAATGATGTAAAGTATATGTAGACATAAGTATCATAATTTGTCCTTAGGTAAGCTGTACCCATAATGTGTTAACTCCTCAGGGATGATCGCTCACACAGTGGTCTAGCACATGGAAGGTCGTCCCCGCTTTACTTGGTACTTGGAGATCCTTTGACTTGCTCTCCCCCCTTCCTCTTTCTCTTTGTGCCTCTCGCTTAACAGAAGAAACTGGTGGTATTAGGCCTGGACTCTTAAGGGTTTTTCATTTTTGCCTGTTGTTCCTGCTTATTTGATTCTGATCTATCCTTTGATCTCAGGAAGAGGGGGTCCTCACTCCTAAGGAGGAGCCACAGGTCTCTGTCCTCAGTGCTGGGATTAAACTCTGCCATGGCCGGAGTTTTTGTGATTTTAAAGTTGTTTATTCAGTCCTCATTTCTGGTGAATCTCAGGTCTCAGTTTTCATCTCTGCTGGATAACCTTGACATTACAAATATGGCTGTCTGTTCTTCCCTCCTTCCCTCTTCTTTCTACCCATGACCTCTAAGCACACACACACATCCATTTCTCTTAGAACTAGGGAGTTGTAGATAGAGATGGCTCAGGAGTGAAGAGTTTGTACTACTCTTAAAAAGGACCTAAGTTCAGTTCCCAGAACCCATATTGGGCAGTTCACACCTGCTCAGGAGATATGATGCCCTCTTCTGGACTCTGGGGTACCTGCACCCACATGCATGTACCCCCACACACATGCACACTCATATGCACAAAATTAAGAACAAATCTTTCAAAACGAATGTCAGGATCATTTTCTTTCCCCTGCCTCGGGTTGTCATATATCCTAATGTGACCTCAGGTCTTATTCTCTCTTCATGGACAGAGAGTTGACTCAGGAATTGGTTGTGCCTAGTGATGGATGTGACCTGCTGTGTGGGTGCTGGGAATTGAACCTGGGTTGTTTGGAAGAGCAGCTAGTGTCTTTAACCACTGAGCCATCTTCCCAGCTTTTCCAAAGTGATATTTATTTATTTCTTAGGTTTTTTTCGAGACAGGGTTTCTCTGTGTAGTTTTAGTGCCTTTCCCGGATCTCACTCTGTAGACCAGGCTGGCCTCAAACTCACAAAAGATCCGCCTGCCTCTACCTCCTAAGTGCTTGAATTAAAGGTGTGCACTACCACCGCCTGGCCCTGAAGTGATTTTTTTAAAAAAGATTTATTTATAGGTGTGTATGTGTCTGTGTGTATGCGTGTATGCACATGTGTGTGTGTTAGGGGTGGGTGTGCCAGTGTTTGCACAGAGGCCAGAAGAGGGCATCCTGGTCCTTGTGACTGTACAGCAAGTATTCTTAGTAGTGAACCATCTCTCCAGCCTCCAGAAGATTTTGACCCTTTCTTTACCTGAAGACTGGGGTGGGAGACAGCGGGTGATTTGGGCATTCCAAGGGTAATAAAGGGAACGGAACGGGCCGGAGTCATAGCCATTGTGTGTCTAGTTTATAGGAAAGCTTTTGTGTTTTTTTGTTTTTTGTTTTTTCAAGACAAAGTTTTCTGTGTAGCCCTGGCTGCCCTGGAACTCTCTCTGTAGCCCAGGCTGGCCTCTAACTCAGAGAACCACCAGCCTCTGCCTTCCGAGTGCTGAGACTAAGGGTGTGCACCACCACCACCTCTGCTTATAAAAAAGTTTTCAGTTTATCTTCCTTTTATGGGTATTTGTGTGAGTGTGGGTGCACATGTGTGTGGTCCTCACCGTCCATCTTGTTTTCCTAAGGCAAGGCCTCTTCTCTTTCTTCACCGTATCATGCTGGCTGGCAAGCTTCCGGAGGTCTTTTTTTCTCACCTCCCACCTTGCTGTGGGAATGTTGAAATTGTAGGCACACACTACTGTGTCTGGCTTTATATGGGTTCTGGGGATCCGAACTTGAGTGCAAACACTTTACCCCACTGAAACATTTCTCTCTCCCCCTGCCTCAGGGTCCTGAGTGCTAAGATGACCGACATGAGCCACACACTGGGCTATCTTATGCTTAATAACTACTGTCCATAGTACTGTGAGTGTGGCTTTTGCTTGTTTATGTATCTTTTTCCTCTTTCTCCACCCTAAGGGTAGGGCTTTGAAATCAAGATGGGCTTCCATTTCTACATCCTCTACTCTGGCAGGTCACATGAATGAGAATAGATTTTTAAAAAAGATTTATTTTTTAATTTTTAATTGTGTGTGTGTTTCTGTATGTGAGTGTGTACACCTGAGTATAATGCCCGTTAAGGCCAGAAGAGGACGTCAAATCCCCTGGAGCTGGAGTTACAGATGGTTGTGAGCTGCTTTATGGGCTGGTAATCAAATTTGGGTCCTCTGCAAGAACAGCAACCGGAGGGCCTTCTCTCCAGCATGGAGAATCTGCTTTGAAACGAGTCTTCTGATCCTGGTAGCCTTGTGGAAGATCAGTTAGAGAGAGACAATACTGGCTTCATGGAGGTCACCACAAGACAGTGGGTACAGATGATGAGGCCAGTAGGGTGGATTGGAGGATAGAGACTTTGGGGAACTTGGGTATCCAATTCAGGGTCTTGAGCATATTAAGCAAGCACGCTGCCACTGATGTGAGCTACATCACAAGTGCTAAGACTCCTTCTCCATTTCTGGCTTTGGTAACTGTCCAACCGTGTTTCTATTCATCCTGTTAGGAAATGCCAGAAAAGGAAAAGGTTTTGAAGGGAAAAGGAGCAACCCAGGGGTGTATCTGTTACAGAGTTCACTGTGCTTGCTGAGTCGGCCCTTGCATACGCAGTCCCTGGAGATTTGTAAGCCTTTGGTGAATTTTCAGAATTCTGAGAAAGCTGATCCTAACCATTGTCAGGGTTCTTGTTACTTCCATGAAGAGCAGACTTTGGAAGTCCCACCTCCACCATCATAGAAGTGCGTGAGTGTGTGAGTGTGTGAGTGTGTGAGTGTGTGTGTGTGTGTGTATATGTGTGTGTGTGTGTACGTACACTCATTTTGTGTAGCACCTGTTTGCCACTGTGCCTTAGTTCATATTTTCTCTTTGTACAGAACATCAGGTCAAGCAGTGCTGAGAGACATTCCCATGGCATTTTGGGGGCTTTTCTAAGCTCTATGAACATCTCATTCCCCATATCTTTAGTCTTGACTGCTCCATTTGTGGTTGCTGTTGCCTGAAGCTGTGGCATTAAGTAGTTGTCTTTGATTATTTTTAACAAATGCTTTGGGATATGACCATTCATATGAAGGGAGCTCATTCCATTCAAACCAAGAGAAGTCCTAAGAATGGAGCTTTGTCAGTGAGCTGCCTGACAGGGTAAGTAGCGACAGCTCTCTGAGGGCACTGTTTTGTTGAGAGCTGTGGTTCTGTTCTGCCCCAGTCAGTGGCTCCCGGTGTTCATAAGATGTTTATGAGGCTGTTGGTTTTCAAGGTTCTTCAGAGCTGGGGAAAGGGAGTAAGGCAAGTTATAGTGCTATAGTGCTCACTGCTTGCCGAGAGTCGGGCTTCTTTCTTGTATAAACATTCCTTGGATTTTTGTAAGCCTTTGGTGAATAGTTAGAGTTCTGAGAAAGCTGGTCTTGACCATTCTGTCAGTGTTCTATACTTTCATGGAGGACAAGGGGCTCATGCACTATTTTTGTTTAATATTTATGTATATACTGTTCTGTCTGCATGTATGCCTGCAAGCCTGAAGAGGGCACCAGATCTCATTACAGATGGTTGTGAGCCACCATGTGGTTGCTGGGAATTGAACTGAGGACCTTTGGAAGAGCAGGCAGTGCTCTTAACCTCTGAGCCATCTTTCCAACCCGTATTATATGTCTTTTTTTTTTTTTTTAATGTATACAGGTGTTATGTTTGCACGTATGCCTGCAGACCAGGAGAGGGCATCAGACTGTGAGCTGCCATGTAGGTGCTGGGAATTGAACTCAGGAACTCTAGAAGAGCAGCCAGTGCTCCTAACCGCTGAGCCATCTCTCCAGCCCTTCATGCACTATGTTTTAGCACATTTGTTTAGGCCCCTGGCAACTCTGAAATACTACAGATCTGTTTTTCTGTTTCCGTTTTGTGCTGTTTTTTCTGTTCCCTGAGAGTTAACTTTAATAGTCCCTCCTCTGCTGTGTCCTTCCACACCAGAGTGGGGCTGTTAGGGACCCTTTCCTCTAGTGCCATTTTCTCTGACCTGCCCTTCCTCAGCCCATCAACCTAACCCTTAGACTTCTCCTCTGTCTGTTCGTACCTCCTGTGTGACCTTTTTATCATTCCGTCATGGCATGTGTGGAGGGTCTCTTGTCTTCTTCCCCGCCAGCTCTTTGCAGGCACATGGTGAGTCCCATTTGTTTGTGTGCTCTCCGTGTTTGACTGAAATGTAGGAGTCTGAGCTCATGGCAAGAACAGTCTACGGTTAAGATACTGTTTCCATGGATTGCATTTTGTTTATTCAGTTCCAAACTGAAGGATGTTTCCTACCCTAGAGAAGTTATATAGCCTCTGTCATCAAGTCCTCAGAAAGGTACAAGAAGATAAAATAATAAGGTGTTTCCATTTTGCTCTTAAATATTGTAATTGTAATGGTTTCTGATGAGCAATTCAATGTCTATCTTTTCAAAAAGAATATGACAGAATTTCATCTATGAGTAAGTAGGTTGGAGGCAGTAATTTCCCACAATGGAAGTATAGAGCCAGTTTATGTGGGATAGTGATTGCGATAAGTAAAAGTACACTTGAGCTGGAGAGATGACTCAGTGGCTAAGAACACTGGCTGCTCTTCCAGAGGACCTGGGTTTGATTCCCAGCACCCACAGGGTAGCTCACAACCTCCTATAACTCCCACTGCAGGGGATCTGATGCCCTCTTTTGGCCTCCAAGAGCACCGGTCATGCACTCACGCGCACACACACAATAAAGAAATCTTTTTTACAAAGGAAAAATTATACTGATTATAATAACAGATAGGACTGGAGAGATTCCTCAGTGGTTATGTGCATGTGCTGCTTGTCTTAATCATTGTTCTATTGCTATGAAGAGAAACCATGACCAAGCTCTTATATATGAAGGCATTTGACTAGGGGCTTGCTTACAGTTTCGGAGGTTTGATCCGTTATGGTCATGGCAAGAAGTATGGTGGTCATGCAAGCAGATGATGGAGCAGTAGCTGAGAGCTACATTATGATCTATAGTCAGAGAGAGAAGTTCTGGGCTCAACATGGGTTTTTGAAACCTCAAAGCCCATTCCCAGTGACACACTTCCTCCAACAAGGCTGCATCTCCTAATCCTTTTAATCCTCTCAAATAATGCCCCTTCCTGGTGACTAAAGCATTCAAGTATATGAGCCTTTGGGGGCTATTCTTTTTTTTTTCTTTTTTTTTTTGAGACAGGGTTTCTCTGTGTAGCCAGATCTCATTACAGATGGTTGTGAGCCACCATGTGGGTGCTGGGAATTGAACTCAGGACCTCTGGAAGAGCAGTGGGTGTTCTTAACCTCTGAGCCATCTCTCCAGCCCTTGGGAGCCATTCTTACTCAAACCATCACACTGCTCTTGCAGAGGACCCGTGTTTGGTTCCTAGCACTCATATCAGGCAGGTCACAAACTGCCTGTGACTTCACATTTAAGGATTTGATGTTCTCTTCTGGCTTCTGAAAGCACTTCTGCATACCAGGTATGCATAAACTCATGTAGGCACATAAATTTATATAGGAAATCCTAGCTGGGGGGGTGGTGCCCTCCTTTACTCTGAGCACTCAGAAGGCTGAGGCAGCTGGATCTCTGTGAGATCAAGGCCAGGTAGGTCTATGTAGTGAGTTCTAGGTCAGCCAAGGTTACATCGTAAGACCCTGTCTCAAAAAACAAACCAAACAAAAAAACTACAAACAAGAACAACAATAACAAAATCTTAACAAAACAAAACACAGGAAAGGCAGAGCTACTTGTATGTGCACTTTCTGGCCTCCATACAGATCTGTTACCTCAAGACCAGACCTAGTTCTCTGTCCTTAAGCTCATCCAGGTGCACTCTGTGGAGAGGCCAAAGCTGTGGGAAATGTGTGCTTCTCACCCGTGAAAGTATAGTGTATGCGCGGTTGAGGCTTTCCTCCGTCATTCTAAGTATATTTGAGATGTTCCTCCAGAGAAAATGGGAAGTGTTTGCTTATGAAAGGCTTATAATGTCAAAAATCTGAAATTCATTTCTCTTACAATGCACACATGGCTTTTTGCTCATGTCATCCCTAGTGTCTGGGAAGCACTAGAGAATACCAAGTCAGACCTAGCTGGCTCCTGGCTTGGCCAACAGTTTACCAAGTAGATGCATAAAGAAAACCATCCTCCTGAGCCTCAGTTTCTTCACATCTAAAATTATTCTTAGAAATGTTCTTTTACTTTGGTGCTCCCCTCCAATGCCACAGTGCATGAACTTGACCTAGATTCTGATGCTACATGGCAGGTGCTTTAATGGCTGAGTTATATGCACAGCACACCTTGTTATTTCTTGTATCAAACATAAGTGATCACAATAAAGGTGAGATTGTTTTATACATCAGTGGGAGTGGGAGTTGACACAGGCAGATGTAACAGACTAATAGATGAAGGTGGATTAGGGGCTGGAGAGATGGCTCAGTGGATAAGTGTTCTTGTTGCTCTTCCAGATGACCCAGGTTCAATTCTCACATGAGTACCCACATGGTAGCTCACAACCATCTCTGTCTCCAGTTCTAGGAGATCCAGTGCCCTCTTCTGGCCTTCACAGACACAAGTGCATGCATGTGGTGCACAGACACACCTGCAGGCAAATACCATGTACATTAAAAAAGAAGGATTGCAAGGGGCTAGGTTGAGGACTCGGTGAGTAAAGCACTTTCCATACAAGCATGAGGTTTAGAATCCAGATTCCCAGAACCTGTGCAGAAACCAGGCAGGAATGGCAACTGTCTCTTTTTCTAGCACTTGGGAGGCAGAGACAGGATCCCAGGTTAGACTAGCCAAGATCTATGAAAGATCCCACTTGAGTAAATAAAGTGGACAGTGATTGAGACTTTGAGTCTCCACATTCAAGTAAACAATGTACATGCAAAAGACACTAAAGCAGTGGAGGGTCAAAGGAAAAGAAACAGAAGGTAAACTTGTACTTCTAGCCTTCCTAAGGCTAGTGAAACGATAGCATTAAACCTGAAAGGAAGAGCCAGTAGTCTAACCTTAGGGAAGTGATAGCTGCCTCGAGTGTTAGTTGAGGAAGTTTTAATGTGACCATTCTGTGCTTCACTGAATAGCCAATGTGCATATACTATATTATGTTGTAGTCTGTGGGGTAAAGCAAAGGGCACAGTGCTGTCAGTGTCTCCTGGGAACTCACGAAGACTAGCTACAGCCATCACCAACATCACTAACTTCTTGGCAGTTGAAACTAATTCATTCAAAACCAATTCATTCCAGTTTTGGGGGCCGGAGAGATGGCTCAGTGGTTAAGAGCACAGAGGATCTAAGTTCTGTCCCAGCGCTCACGTCAGGTGGCTCACAGTCACCGGAACTCCAGCTCTAGGGGAATCTCCAGTTGCTCTCCTACCTCTGTGGACACTGTACTTATGTGCATGCACGTATTTAAAAATAACAACGTCAAGACCTACTTTCAAGGAGCTCACAGTTTACTGGAAAAGCAGACCAATTAACCATGTAATGTAACGCTGTGGCGTAACCGCTGTTAGTACATGACAGGAAGGGGTTGAGCTGAAAGGATGAGTCGGGGTTTAACATAGACGTGGTGCCTTGCACAAGCAACCTGGAGATGCTTCTGACGCAGGCAGGCAGCGTTGGGTGAGAGAAGGGGAGACCAGTGCTGGAGGTCAGAGGAGGTAGAGACCAGGGCAGATGCAGGCTGGGGCTGGATCCCAAAGAGTTTTCCTTACATTTTAGTTAGAGGCTGTTTTCCGAGAGGAACTGCCCACTGGAAGGTTTTAAGCAGGGACTGTTGAGTGTATTTGCACACTGGAATAGTGAACGAACTGAGTGGAGAAAGTTAAAGCTCAGGCACGAGGCTGGGGATAATTGGTATTTATATTTCATTCTGTGTGTGCACACATGCCACAGTGCAAATGTGTAGAAGTCAGAGGACAGCTTGAGGGAGTTGCTTCTCTCCTTCCGTGGGATTGAATTCAGGTTGACGGGCTTGGTGCAAAGTGTCTTTACCCACGGAGCCATCTTGCTGGTCCTGCCATAAATTTTGTAGTTACTTTGTTGATTTAAAAAAAAAAGAAGAAGTAGGCCAGATGGTGACTGAGCTGCGTTTAATCACAGCAGTCAGAAGGCAGAGGCAGGGGATTTCTGAGTTCGAGACCAGCATGGTCTACAGGGTGGGTTTCAGGATAGCCAGGGCTGTTCACAGAGAACCCTTGTCTCAAAAAGAAGAAGATGATAATGAACTACCAACAAGTAGAGCTGGAGAGATGGCTCAGCTGTTAAGAGCACTGGCTGCTCTTCCAGAGGACCTGGGTTCAATTCCCAGCACCTGCCTGGTGGCTCACAACCGTCTGTAAGCCTAGTTCTAGGGAGTCCAGCATTCTCTTGTAGCCTCCCTGGGCACCAAGGCATAAGTGGTACACAGACAGCCCATACACATAAAAGAAAAATAATAAAAACCCTTAGAGGATAATGTTTATAATTGCAAAACCTTTTCATCATTTTCAGATTACTTTGTTTCTGTTTACTTGTAGTTCTTTGTTTTACTTTTTGATTATTTTGTTGGATATTTGCTTCATTTGTCTCAGATGACTTTATAGGTGTTTCAAGAAGATTTAAGAAATGACCCTTCACTCCTTTATCTCTTTACCTGTGGATTCGTGGTTTTATCCTTACCGACTATTCATGTATCCACAGCATACTGGATGATGATGGGTTTTCACAAAGATTGCTGGAGTCTACTGGAGTAAACTAAGCACATGCAGTGGTCTGTCTGAGTGGACACAAGATGTTTTCACCCAGTAGTTTGAGGTTGCAGAAGGGGAAGTGGTTGATTTGGGGCTGGAGGATGGAAAAAGAGCACCTCGAGCAGACGTCCCTGAGGGATGTATAAAGGAAAAGGAGAACAACAGCGGAGGCGAGCACAGGCAGTTGTTGACAAGCTGGAGCTGGTGTGAGTAGTCCTGAGGGCAGGCTCCATGGCACCAGTCCTGCTTGGGAGGTAAAGGCACAAAAGACCAGTCCGTGTAGGACCCTGGAAGCTGCTCTTTAAAAGGAGAACCGAGCAAGTGTGCTGCATTTCCTCTGCTCCCTGCTCCGTCCTTCCATAATTTCCTCTCTGATTACTGTGAAAGAGTTTACCATTGCTCTTGTTTTGTGGATTAGAAAACTATGACTCAGTGCTTTATCTAATGCCAGGTGAGGAAGAACAAGTCTTATTCAGACCAAGCTCAGTTCCCCCATCTCTTGTACTCCCCGGCCCCCAAGTGTATCCTGGATGTTAGGGGCAGTTGGTAGTGCCTGGCCAGCTCTCTGCTCATGACCATAGGGCCTATTGAAGTCTGCTGCCTCCAGTCAGGTCCATCCATCCTTGGAGTTCTTTGTCTAGGGTGGAGGCCTCCTGAGCTTGCCTCCTTCCACAATAGCATATCTGTTGGTGTCGTCCTTGTTCACAGCGTGGTTAGGCACAGGTTGGTGCAATTTCTTGGGTGGAGCTTCTCTTGCATTTCTAGGAGAGGGAATCTCACAGCACCTTCTTGTTCCTCTGGTCTTACAGTGTTTCTGCCCCCTCTTCTACACGTAATCCTTGAGCCTTAGGTTTAGGAGTTGTGTTGCAGATGGGAGATGTATTTATTTTTATGTTATACATATGGGTGTTTTGCCTACATGTATATCTGTGTATGACATGAGTGCCTGGTGCCCACTGAAGCCAGAAGAGGGGGTCAGTTCCCCTGGAACTGTAGTTATAGACAGTTATGAGATGCCATGTTCTGGGACTTGAAGAGTAGTCAGTGTTCTTCACTGCTGAGCCACACATTGCCCTCCACCCCCAATCAGCAAAACAACTACAGAATCCATAGCAGGGTCAGCAAGATGGGTCAGTGGAGACACTTGACACCAACCAACTCCCTCAAGTTGTCCTCTGACTTCTCAAATGCACAGTGTGCCATTTGAGTTGCATTTTTTTATTCTGTGTATGTGTATAGGAGAGGGGGTGGGCTTGTGCCGAGGCGGGCATGTGGCGGTTAGAGGACACCTTAACCTGTAGGCGTTGGCTCTTATTTTAATGTGAGTTTGGAGGGTTGAATTCAGGTCATCAGAATGGCAGCAAGCACCTTTACTCAGGAAGTCACCTTGCTGGCCAATCATTACCAGTTTTGTTTTTTTTTTCATTTATTTATTTGAGTTCATTTTGCTTGCTTGTTTCTTTGTTTGTTTGAGATAGGGTCTCACTCTATAGCCTTGGCTGGCCTGGAGCTTGCTATAGAGCTTGAAACCCAGAGAGATACACCTGCCTTGGCCTCCTGAGTGCTGTGGTTAAAGGTGTGCACCACCACATCTGGCAGTGCTGTTTTTAATGTTTATTCTAGAGTTTGGGTTTTTGTCTGTTTCTATGTCTGTGCACCACAAGCATGCAGTGCCCCTGGAGGCCAGAAGAGGGATTGGGTGTCCTGAGACTGGAGTTACAGACAGCTGTGAGCCACCATATGGGTGCTGGGACTCAAACCTGGTTTCTCTGGAAGAGCAGCCAGTGCCCTTTACCTCTGAGCCATCCATCTCTCCAGCTCAGTGCTGTTTTTAATTAGCAGAATGACTTTGGAAATTTTGCAAAGATTTTGGGGAGTGAGTGTAAATCTTGCCTAGCATGTGAAGCCTTTTATTTGGTCTCCAACACTACATAAACAATGAAAGAGGAAGAAAGGGAAAGAGAAATTGTGACACTCTGAGTCTAGAAGCTTTCTGGTCTCTCTAAGCAGTGGATGTCATTTGGGCTGCAGAGACAGCACATGCTGCAGGGAGCAGTTCTATTAATAGTGTTTTAAGTTATGTTTTTACAGAGTTTCTGTTCTTTCTCTTTCTCTTGACTGAAATTGAAATGAAGCATTCTAGGGTTCTATTCTGGTTCTGTTTGAAAAGACATGACGAAGCATTTAAGGTCCTGGGAAGAGGCCTTTCTCTCTTGTCACACAGATGTCCATATACACTTGCATGTATAGAGTGTTAGGATGTGTAAAGGAAATGGTCAGGTCAGCCTTTACTGTGCTTTCTTTTGATTGACTTAGCCTTTCACACACACACACACACACACACACACACACACACACACACCACACACACACACACACACACTCTCTCTCTCTCTCTATATATATATATATGTATATATGTATATGTATGTATGTATATATATATAATCTTTTATCATACCCTCCCATTATCCTCTCCTAGTTCCTTCTCTCACCTTCCCAACAAGCCCTCCTACTTTCATGTCTTTTTAAAAAAGATTTATTTTAATTATTTTAATTATGTGTATGGGGGGGGGTGTATGGACATGAGTGCAAATGCGCACAGAGGTCAGAGGTATAAGATTCCCCTGGAGCTGGGGTTACAGGCAGTTGGAAGCTGCCTGATGTGGTTTCTGGGAATCAAACTCAGGTCCTCAGGAAAAACAATATGGACTTTTAACTGCTGCAAGCCACAGGAAAATGTAATGGAATTCAGCTACTATCACAAAAGCTACTACTTGGAAAATAAAGGACTTCTCCAAAGGTCAAGTCCTGTTTTAAGAAGTCTTGGTGATCTTTTAGCTTTTGTATATATATTAGCTGGTTCCTACAGTGATTTTCTTGGAATGCTATGTGAGCTTCCAAGAACTACTAACAGTGTATTTATCTAAAATACCTATCAAGAAAAAAAAAAAAAAGGCCAAATGAAACCACACCTGTCACCGGGCGGTGGTGGTGCATGCCTTTAATCCCAGCACTTGGGAGGCAGAGGCAGGTGAATCTCTGTGAGTTCGAGGCCAGCCTGGGCTACCGAGTGAGTTCGACAAAAGGCGCAAAGCTACACAGAGAAACCCTGACTCAAAAAACCAAAAAGAAAAAAAGAAAGAAAGAAAGAAAGAAAGAAAAGAAAGAAAGAAAGAAAGAAACAACACCTGTCTCCTAGGTCAGGAGGATAGCTTTATTTCTTGTGCAATTTAGGATGAGACCCTCCTTCCTTACAGCCTTACTAATAGACTCCTAATTTCTTACCTAACCACTTCTAGGAATGTATAGGAATGTAGATTGAGCACATAAATTTCCTTCTTGATATACTAACCAATGACCTCTCCTTTACTACTCCCCTTTTTGGTTGTAAAAGAAAGCCTGGTGGTCACTGCCTGAGGAAAATTCTTTCCTGCCTTTATGACACCATAAGAATTCAAGCCTGGTGACCTTGCTCTGTGAGAGGATTGCTATTGCTTGGGTTTATAACTGTATTCCTGAGAGACTTAGGGAGAATAAGGAGACTGAGAGGAGGAGAGAGAGAGGAAAAAAGAAAACAGAAGAACTAGATGGGTAAGAACTGGAGAGGAATGGACTAGATGGGAAGAACTAGATTGAAGGGCTAAAGAGAGTACTAGAGGAACAAGATGGAAGATGAGGAAGAGCCAGATGGGGAAGAACAATATGAGAGAGGAGCTAAGATGGGAAGGAACTAGATGAATGAGAACCTAGATGGGGCAGAACTAAGATGAGAGAATTAATATAGAACTTAGAGGGGACAGCAGATAAATGTAGAGAGAATTAACAGAAAGGAACTAGGCTTGAGTACAGAACTGAAGCTGTGTAGATAGGATTTTATCCCAGAGGAATAAAGTAGACGGACAAAGAGCTTGGTGTACTTAGATTCATTTACTGAAAATAGTTCTGTTGTTCGTCGTTTCTCTTCTGAGTCCCTGGGAAGGCTGGTCCTTTAATATTATACAAGACTTAACCACTGAGGCATCTCTCCAGTCCCTGCCATGTCAGGTTTTTTGTTTGTTTGTTTGTTTGTTTGTTTTGTTGTGTGTGTGTGTTTGTGTGTGTGTGTGTGTGTGTGTGTGTGTGTGTGTGTGTGTGTGTGT
>CABHPH010001380.1:0-18969 GCA_902168325.1 Peromyscus nudipes | reverse complement strand
ATGTCTTCTTAGATAGGGGAAGTATTTTCGTCATCTGAAGAGTGTCACACAAAACTATGGAAACATTATCTGAACCAGGTCATACAAGTTGTAGCTCTAGGCCCAAATTCTTAATGGCATGAAAAAAGGCAACAGATATGTCAAAATCAATTTACTGAAACATTTCACTGACATGGTGAGACATTCTAATTCATGTGTATAAGCATGTTATAATTTACAGAAAATATGAAGATAAGTTATGGAATATAAAAAGAGTGATTTACCTGTCAGGCCAAGTTATGAGCACTTGGAAATAGATCTTTCCCCTGGTTCCAGAATTCCTCACTCTTAAGTCTGATCATTAATTTAACCTGGGCATGAAACTTTCTCATCCCAAGATCTTCTCTTTCAGAAATCACAATGAAAGGGATTGCTGAAGTAAGTTTGATCTCTAAATTCCATTTTGCTATGGAGAGGTTGAGAAGCTGAGAAATATAACAAATTCATTTGTCATGTTTGATTATTATCTCTTAGAAGCCTGTTCTTTTTCTGATTAAAGACAGGAAGGGAGGGGATCTGTAGTGGAGGAGGTATGGGGAGAAACTGGGAGGAGTAGAGGAAGGGGACTCTGTAATCAGAATATATTGCGTGAGAAAAGAATCTATTTTCAATAAAAGGAAAAAAACTTATCATTAACATTCTGTCTTTCCTTAATCAAGTTTCATTTAGGATTTAGAACCATTTTGAGGATATCTGTAGTCTCCCATATAAAATTTTATTTTAACAAGCAACATTTTTTTAAGTGAGGGAAAATCTCCTACCCTGTACATCAGACTATGTTTCTCATCCCTTACTATTTTCTAGATGATGCCTTATCACTATGACCTTCTTGAGCCAGAGTCTCCCTCAGTGCTTAATAATTTTGCATCCATTGTTCCAAGGTTCCTTGACTATAAATAAATTCCTAAGAACATATGGTGTACTGTGTTATAACCTCCATCTTCCTAACAAGAAAGTATGTATGAAGTTCTTGTCATAATGGTCAGCATTATTTCCTCCTTTAACAAATCCTGAATAATTGAAACACACACACACACACACACACACACACACACACACTCAAAATAAATGAGAACACATACACACACACATATTGTTTTGGTGGCATATTAATTAAGATGTATTATGTGCCATGATACTTGACAGTGAATTATATGGCACTGCAAGAAATATCCCCTATAAAACTTTATGTCTTAGTTTGTTGTTTTGAAATATATTGGTCGGAAAAAAATAATGGTAGAGTTACAAGCAAAATGTGTGCTAGACATCCACATTGTATTTAAAAATTCAAATCTAAAGTATTTTTTAAACCTCAAACTTGCTGACAATTCAATGCAAAAATTTCATTTTCAAAATAAAAGGCAGATTGATTCATGAGATGGCCCTCCACCCACCCACCCACCCTCCCACATACCCACACAATTAGCACTGGATTTAAAAAGCGAAACTCTATTTAGGACTCATTTAAATGGCTACGTCTACAGAAAAAAAGGCTCAACTAAAAAATTCGTGTCTTGTAAAATCTGTATGTTTGCAAAATCACGATTTAAATGACTTAGAACTTAATTTAAGCAATGAAATCCTCAAACTGAAAATGGAAGAAAAAAACAAAACAAAATGCGCTTCATGCCAAGTTATTGTGACCTGGAAGTGCGTCTGTGTTTGTTGCTCAGGGAAAATCGGAACTATAGGTACTTTCATTTAAACAAAGAAATCCCGCACTCAAGCCACTCTCTTGCAAGCTGGAAGTGCGGCTGTGTTTGCTGCTTGGGGGAAATTGCCAATAAAAAGAAACTTTAATATAAACAATGAAATCCAGTGCCCAAGCCACTCTCTTGCAACCTGGAAGTACGGCTGTGTTTGCTGCTCGGGGAATGGGGGTTGGGGGATCGCAAATATAGAGAACAATAGAAAATCTTTTATTTAAAAAATGAGAAGGATAGTCCGCTGCAACCCGGAAGTACGACTGTATTTACTACTCCGGGTGGAAATCTCTATAAAAGGGAAATTTGGTTCCTATGGTTTCCTCATCTTTCCTATGCAACCTGGTACAGTCCCCTGCACCAGATTTTGATGAACTTGCTGTAGCGGTTATTTCAGAGAGGTTGAGGGACTACAATAAGCTTTTAGTATATTTGGAAGGTATTGAAAATTAAAGGAAATAGGCAACTTTAAAGCGGGTTTTAACAGTAGGTACTGTTTAGGAAGCATTTTCGCGAATTCTGTGTTTCTAAATCCACGCCTCAGAATAGTCGAACAAAGGAGCATATCTCAAAAAAGAACATCACAGTCCTGCACAGTGGATGGTTCGAGGTTGAAGAGGAAAGATGATGAAAGACACAGCGACCAAAGTTCCTCCCTCCCCCCTCCCTCTCCCAATTTTGCAAAGCAACCCACCCTTTCGAGATATAGTTTATTCATGTGTAATTAAGTTTCCAATGGATGAAAATTACTATACATAAAGTACAATCCTATAATATCAAATGAAGTTAACATATATTTTAATGTAAATTGAAGACCTTATATATTCCTAACAAATATAACAAATTAGCACATACCTCACACTTTAACAAATACTTCTACATGATTTAATCCTCTAAGAGTTGTAGATTCTATATAGTAATGCTGAAAACAAGTTGAAGCTTAGAAAAAAAAAAGATACGTGGTTCCCTCTCTCCTGTTACAGATAGAATCATGACTTCACACAAACTAAGGAACTGGTCTACTATGGAACTATATTTCCACACATATGCAGGTTTTAAATTTTAGATTTGGATGCAAATACCAGATTTTGTATGCTGCTAAGTAATAACTGCACGGAATGGGAAGCATTGGGTAGTCTTTGTTAGGAATTAATTAATTACTATTTTTAGGTAAAAACTAGCCTGTGTATTCCAACATTACTAATACATTGTAAATGTTTGTATATGAGTGTGCGTGAATCATATCAAATGGTATCAGACCATCCCTAAAGTATTCAGGAGTTTTCAGTTTTTAGTTCCTGATCCAGGAACTTAACTGAGAACATGATAAATACTTGTCCCATTTTCTTACCTTTGGGTTACATGACCAATAAATCAGAAGGAGCTTTATGACATTTCTGTTATTCCCTACATTCACAATGTGTTAAAATCCAACTATTCCCCACTCAATTATGACTGCATACAATTTTTCTTTTATTTATTTATTTTTATTTTACAATACAATTCAACTTTACATATCAGCCACAGATTCCCCGCGTTCTCCCTCCTCCCATCCCGCCCGCCTCCCCTCTCCCCCGCCCCCCGCCCACCACCCATTTCCATCTCCTCCAGGGCAAAGACTCCCCTGAGGGTTGAGATCAACCTGGTGGACTCGCCCAGGCAGGTCTAGTCCCATCCTCCCAGGCTGAGCCAAGGTTACAACAAAGAAAGAGAACTACAGACCGATCTCCCTCATGAACATTGATGCAAAAATACTCAATAAAATACTGGCAAACAGACTCCAAGAACACATCAAAACAATTATCCACCATGATCAAGTAGGCTTCATCCCAGGGATGCAAGGGTGGTTCAACATACAAAAGTCCGTCAATGTAATACACCATATAAACAAACTGAAAGAAAAAAACCACATGATCATCTCACTAGACGCAGAAAAGGCATTTGACAACATCCAACACCCCTTCATGATAAAGGTCTTGGAGCGATCAGGAATACAGGGAACATACCTCAACATAATAAAGGCAATTTACAGCAAGCCAACATCAAATTAAATGGAGAGAAACTCAAAGCAATTCCACTAAAATCAGGAACGAGGCAAGGCTGTCCGCTCTCCCCATACTTATTCAATATAGTACTTGAAGTTCTAGCCAGAGCAATAAGACAGCATAAGGAGATTAAGGGGATACAAATGGGAAAGGAAGAAGTCAAGCTTTCCCTATTTGCAGATGACATGATAGTATACTTGAGTGACCCCAAAGATTCAACCAAGGAACTGATACAGCTCATACTTTCAGCAACATAGCAGGATACAAGATCAACTCAAAAAAATCAGTAGCCCTCCTATATACAACTGACAAACAGGCTGAGAAGGAAACCAGAGATACATCACCCTTTACAATAGCCACAAATGACATAAAATACCTTGGGGTAACACTAACCAAGCAAGTGAAGGACCTATATGACAAGAACTTCAAGTCCCGGAAAAAAGAAATTGAAGAAGATGTCAGAAAATGGAAAGATCTCCCATGCTCTTGGATAGGCAGGACTAACATAGTAAAAATGGCAATTTTACCAAAAACTATCTACAGATTCAATGCAATCCCCATCAAAATACCAACACAATCTTCACATACAATTTTGAAAGCTACATTCTCAGTGGCACCTGATAATGCAAGATTGCCATCTTTGTTACATGGGAGGGTGAGAAAAACAGAATGCATTTTCTAGGCTTGTCTGTACCACACTACATCTTCAAGGATCAAAGTTTGTGAAACTTCATGTTACCCAAGAAAATGATTCAGAGGTATCTGACAACTGATTTTCAGATACTTGTGTTTTACTTGGGATAACTATCTAGGTTAGCCAGTTAGAAAGGGAGCATGGGAATGTATTTAAAGGGATCAATGAATTTAGGAAATTCTGGTATAAAAGACCAAGGGAAAATTATGTTACCTTGCAGGTTAAATGTTGAGGGGAAAGAGGGGCCAGGCAAAGGATCGAATATGTTGAAGGATAAATAATGAGTCATGTTGAGTAGGACATATGGAAACCTACTACTATCAGAATGTCTGTAATGTGTTGATACACATATAACCAGTTTAAAAATAGTGTCAACAGATAACAGAGCAACAATTTCTCTTCTGGACACTATAGACTAACAAAACAAAGTCTACTGCCAGAAAATGTGTTACCTCTTTGGAGTTGTTTTCCAGTCACGTCTCACTCATTACAGAGTATTGTTAGCAATGTGAGTTACTCTCTAGAATTTGAAAGTAAGACCCTGTTACTGAAGACACCAGACACTTAAATCATAGAACAATAAGGAATCAATATAGTATTGACCTGCATGCTTGATCCCACTGCATAGATTTCAAAGAGCTGGGAGTTTTTATGCATACTATCAGAGGGGGAAAAGAAATCACAAATCCAACCAAGCTTTGAAACACAGTGATTACAGTGACTGACCTGTGAAAAATGCCAACTGATACAATAATGACATGAATATAATGGTAGTAAACAACAGTTTCCAAATAGAATTTAAAGCCCATTCCACAAGATGAAACATGTACCACACATGGTAGTGTTATTGGGGCCAGGAACCTGTGGCTAATAGCAAACACAGAATAGCTGATAAGTTCCATATACCCATGGGCCCTAACTTTGCATGCATTCATGGTCAATAAGTAACTTAAACAATGCACAAAGGAACAACAATAGTGATAAAAATTAATGCCTTTAATGACCCTAAATGGAGAAAGGAGAATAGTAATAACAATGTGGGTGGCACATCATCCTTTGCAGTCTTAGTAACAATGTACAACATGAAATTCTGTTTTCTATTCTTTCTTACTTTCTTTTACTATCTTCATACATTCTCTTAAAAAAGAAACACTACAATAATGAAATGTATAAAATGATAAAAAAAAGTTGTATTGTAATTAATCTATTTTGCATACTATTTGTTTTTGTGGTAGTAACCATTCTTTCTCAGACTTCCTCTTATATTACTCTACAGTATGAAGTATAGGTAAAATAAAAATTGGTAATGACAAAAAACTTGGTTGTAATTGAATTTAAGGGTATGCCAAATCTAATTTTGTCTTCTATGAGTAACATACTGAGCTATGGTCTTCGGAAATAAATGCTTCACATTTGCATTTCATATGCAATGCTTCACTGGTCTCTCTTGTACTCAGGCTGTAAGATGATTTGAATGTTCAGCTAAGGCCCACTAATTGTCTTAGCCTCAATTGACTTGCAATTTTCAGTTATTTAACCTTTATATATAACTAATAAAGGTGCATAGAGAAGCCTACATTTGGGGTATATTTTATATGAAATCATATATTTGTTAGACAGAATGGAAAACTGTAGAGGACCAGTCTCAATTTTCCTTTCAAAATCAAATCAGAGATTTTTTCCACATAAGTTTTAAATTTTTACTTGGTTTATTTGGTAAAAATATCCATTCCAATATAATATCTTCCCTCTGCATTAATATTTCTATAGGAGAATGCCTAGTGGGTAAAATAACTAAAATGCAATCCAGCTTTGGATGGATATGATTCACGTGTCCTTCATATACTTTATTTTCTACCAAGGCCAATTCTTTCTCAGCTTCAGGTGATAATTCTCTTGGACCATTTAAGTCCTTGTCCCCTTCTAAGGTTTTGAACAAATTAATCAGTTCATCATTTTTTACTCCAACAATAGTTCATAGTTGAGTAATGTCTCCAAATAATCTTTGAAATTCATGAAGAGTCTGTAATCAATCTCTCCTAATTTTCACCCTTTGAGGTATAATTTTTGTAGACCTATTTTATATCCTAAATAATTAATAGAATCTCCTCTTTGTATCTTTTCAGGCAGAATTTGTAAACACCAGCAAGGCAAAATTTTCTTTACTTCTTCAAACATTCTTTCTAAAGTATCTGCATTTGAGTCAGCTAGTAAAATATCATCCATATAATGATAAATTATAGATTTAGGAAATTTTTATGTATCATTTTCAATGGCTGTTGTAGAAAATATTGGCACAGAACTGGGCTATTCAACATTCCCTGTGGGAGGACCCTCCATTGATATCTTTTAACCAGTTGAGAAGTATTATAAGTGGGCACCATAAAGGCAAATCTTTCTCTTTTTTTCCTTGTAAGCGTATTGAAAAGAAACAGTCTGCTCATGTAGATCTCATCCATTTCTCTGACATTGGGTGATCCCTGTGTCTTTGTTGGGGTCCTGTTTTCCAGGTAGCCTCCCTGGTGTTATGAGTAGTCATCCAGTCATCCTTGTTCCACAACTAATATTCTCCTATGAGTGGGTACATGCCATGTTTGTCTTTCTGGGTCTGGGTTACCGCACTCAGGAGGATTTTTTCTAGATCCATCCATTTGCCTGCAAAATCATGATGTCATTGTTTTCCTCTGCTGAGTAGTATTCCATTGTGTATATGTAACACAGTTTATTTATCCATTCTTTGGTTGAAGGGCATCTAGGTTGTTTCCAGGTTCTGGCTATTACAAATAATGCTGATATGAACATAGCTGAGCAAGTGCCCTTGTGGTATGATTGAGAATTTCTTGGGTATATGCCCAAGAATGGTATAGCTGGATCTTGGGTGAGATTGATTCCCAGTTTTCTAAGAAAGCACCATATTGATTTCCAAAGTGGCTGTAGAAGCTTGCATTCCCATCAGCAGTGGAGGAGAGTTGCCTTAGCTCCACATCCTCTCCAGCGCAAGGTGTCTTCAGTGTTTTCCTTCTTAACCATTATGACTGGCGTAAGGGGTATCTCAGAATTGTTTTCATTTGCATTTCCCTAATGATTAGGGATGTTGAGCAATCCCTTAAATGGCTTTCAGCCATTTGTGTTTCCTCTGCTACATGAACACTCTGGACGTGAGTGGGAGTGATGAGGGGTGAGGGTTGAGGGAAAGAGAACTTGGGGGATTGAGAGATCCAACTGGATCAAGAACAGAAAGGGAACACAAGGAATGTTCATGGTAAAAGAAGACCACATGAGAATAGGAAGAAGTAAAGTGCAAGAGAGGCCCACAGAAATCCACAAAGATGCCTCCACAATAGACTGCTGGTAATGGTCGAGAAACAGCCCGAACTGATGTACTCTGGTGATAGGATGGCCTAGAAATCCCATCCAAGGACTGAGGAAACTGGATGCAGATATCCAAGGTCAGGCTCGGGGTGGAGCTCCGGGAGTCCAATTGGCGAGAAGGAGGAGGGCTTGTGAGAGCAAGAGTTGTTGGGACCAGGGTTGGATGGAATACAGGGACAAGTGGCCAAAAGAATGGAAACACATGAACCAATGGCTGAGGGGCCCCCAACTTGATCATGCCCTCTGAATGGATGAGACAGTTGATTGGCTTGATCTGTTTGGGAGGTATCCAGGCAGCTGGACCAGGTCCTGTGCTCAGTGTATGAATTGGCTGTTTGAAACCTGGGGCTTAGCAGAGACGCTTGGATCAGCCTGGGAGGAGGGGACTAGACCTGCCTGGACTGAGTCCACCAGGTTGATCTCAAACCTCGGGGGAGTCTTTGTCCTGGAGGAGTTGGAAATGGGGGGTGTGGGAGGAGAAGAGGCGGGGCGGGAGGTGGGAGAAAGGATGAATCTATGGCTGATATATAAAGTTGAATTATATTGTAAAATAAAATAAAATAAATTCAAAAAAATAATAGAAACAGTCTTTTACACTAATAATTCTAAGAGGTCTTCATTTAGGTCACAGAGTAGGCGAAGGAATTCCAGATTGGAGAGACCACTGGCTTAGTTACTTTGTCAATTGCTCTAAGGTCTATTACCATTCTCCATTTACCAGATTTCTTTTTTATAACAAATACAGGTGAATTCCATGGGCTAGTTGATTCTTCAATATGCTGAGCATTTAACTGCTCTTCTACAAGCTCTTCTTTTTTTTTTATTTTTAGGAACATGAACCAGAATTTATGATCCATACTATACCATTAGAAAAAATAGAAGAAACTTAAACTCAGAATTTTATAAAGAAAGAAATCATAACATTGAGGTAAGGAACCAATGAAATAAGCTAAACCAAAATACAAAAATGAATTCACAATACAAAAATTATCAAGGACAAAAAAATGCTTCTCTATATGATTTGTAGCAGTTTCTTCTGAGATCATAACCTTCCACCTTGGAGGGAAGCTACTGAAGACACAGAAGTGAAAGGTGAAGTGAAATAGAACACTTTTTAAAAGATAGGATGTTAAGAGGAATGTAAAATGATGGGATGCTCTAAGTGAGGGTCTTAACGTTGTCTATCCTGCAGGAAAGCTCGTTACATTTAGGAACTATAAACCTCAATGGCTTCTTGAAGACCCAGACACTAATCAGCTTCACTGATCTCCTCCCTCTTTGTGTATGTGTAAACAGTAAGGGTTGGTGAAGAACACTCTCAGCTAAGATGAGCAGCCTAGAAGAAGCAGAAAACAGCCAAGCAGACTGGAAGAGACCAGATAAGCCAGTTACCGGAAAAAGTCTCCAACCTGTCAAGTTGCCTGAAAGTTGTTCTGTGCCCTCAGACTTTCTAGCTTTCATGAGCTATTTACCCATGCTTTTAGTGCCGTGGTTGCTTTTCTGCCATTTTGTTAGTAAATGCTCACACATATTCCTATAAGCAGTCAAAAAAAAAAAAAAACCTCACTTATTCACCAAGTGGAACTTTTACAGCATACTCACTTGGGTCTGTTTTTGGTTCTCTATCTGAGATTAGTATATTTTTGTTCATGTCTTCTGAGGGATAATGTTATACAACACTATAATACCTAAGAGCTTTGTAACCAGAAATATTGTTTAGAAGGGAAAGTTTTTTTAATGCCACACGATTGCTTCATAAGAATAGAAAGTATATGGACATGAGTAAATATTTTAGAATGTATAAATGAAAAATTAAGGGGGAAATAGGAAAAATCATGGTTCCAGACATCACATAATTATGATAAATCATAAACAAATAGATAAATAAAGAGTAAAAGTCATCAAAAAGATACTAAACTCACTCTGTTATATTTATATTGCTATTACAAAGTACAGTGACTAAGGCCACTTATAAAACAAAGCATTTAGTTGTGCTTATGGTTTCAGGGCCTTGGAGTACATGAAGGCAGTGCAAAGATGTGACTAAAGGAACAGCTAAGAGCTCGTATGCTGATTCTCAAGTAGGAGACAAAGAGAGGACACCGGGAAAGATGCCAGTCTTTCCAAACCTCAAGGCCCATTGTTCCCAGTGACACACCTCCTTCAACAAAGCCATAGGTCTTAATCTTTTCCAAACAGCTCCACCAACAAGGGACAAAATATTTGAATACATGGTATTGTAGTGTCAATTCTCATTCCAACCACCACTGTCCCTAGCCTCTGTAGGCTCCTGGCCATAGCATAATGCAAAAGCATTCACATCAGCTTTTAAAGTCCCCAAGTCTTTCACAGACTCAGTAGAGTTTAAAAGTGCGAAGTCCAAGTCTCTTCAGAGATTCAAGGGAATCCCTTAATTCTATCCACCTATGAAATCAAAATGCAAATTGCATGCTTTCAAACACAACAGCACAGAGTGTATATTATCATTCCTAAAGGGAGTGATCAGGGCATAGTGAGAAAATGCTGTAATAAAGACAAGACCTAAACCTACCAGGGAAAATTTCAAATCCCTTCACTCCATGTCTGAGGTCAAGGGGCCTACATGACTCTTCCTCTTTGGCAACATATTTCCCTCTCCTCAGCTGTTCCCACTACATGCATGCAGCTCCCCTTGAAATAAATACTATGGCTCTTGCACCTTTCACATATTGGGGTCTCCAACAAAGCTCAGATTTCAATTTCACAGAGTCACCAAAGGGCCTCTAAAAGTCTCCATAAAGAAGATTTCCTTATCCTACACCTGACCTCAGCAGTTCTCCTTAACCACAAAGGAAGATTTCATATCCACTTACTATGGTGGTATTGGGTTCCCCAAAATATTGTGTACACTAATAAACTTATCTGGGGTCAGAGAAGAGAACAGCCACAATATTAAACATAGAGGATAGGCAGTGGTAGCACATGCCTTTAAACCTAGCATTCCAGAGGCAGAAATCCCTCTGGATCTCTTTGAGTTCAAGGCCACATTGGAAACAGCCAGGCATGGTGACTCACGCCTTTAATCCCAAGAAGTGAACCTTTAATCTCAGAGAGTGATGGTAGAAGGCAGAAAGATATATAAGGCATGAAGACCAGAAACTAGCAGCTTTTGGCTGGTTAAGCTTTCAGGCTTTCGAGCAGCAGTTCAGCTGAGATTCATTCTGGATGAGGACTCGGAGGCATCCAGTCTGAGGAAACAGGATTAGCTGAGGAATTGGCAAGGTGAGGTAGCTGTGGCTTGTTCTGCTTCTCTGATCTTCCATCATTCACCCCAATAACTGGCCTGAGGTTTGGTTTTATTAATAAGACCTTCTAAGATTCCTGCTACAACTTATTCATATCCTCTACGATTCTAAAACCAGAACCACACTGACGATGTTCCCAAGTATGACTAGCAACTGGTAGAGAACCCTGGCCTACTTAATCTCATTTGTAACATCTGTGATCTTTGATTTGCTTTTTTGGAGCAGAAAATTCCTTAAACTTTTTTCTTTCACAAATTTCAGGTTTAAGTGGCTGGAGTATAGCCCTAAAGTCAACTCTTTTCTTACCCCAATGTAGATCAGGCTTTACCTTGATTGCCTTACCTCTATGAGCACAAACTTTGCAACAAAACTAAATTTCCTATTGCTCTGTTTTCTCTTGCAAAGTGTACTCTTTGTAATTCTTTTTCCCTCCTTACTCTTTTTTTTATTATAGACATGCATAGTACTGATTACTGTTTACCACACGACAGAGACAATATTAGTCTGTCTTGAAATTTCCATAGACAAATAAATTAAAAGATTACTTTTCAATTTAGCTATAGGATAGTTCTTAGGACAAGGATAGAAGGAAGCTACCTTCTATGCCATAATAGCACAAAAATGGTTTCTAGCCTAGTTGCTAATATGGTTAGTCCACTCTAAATACTTCTGTTGTCCAAGGTCCTACTAGATTATCCAATATGTTCTGCTCAATTAAGAAGCAAATAACTTATAAAATATTATTCATATATTAAAATTTGAATATTAATGAATGTTGTATCAGCAATTAAACATTTTGCTTGTATTGTTTCATTGATAAATTCTATTAAATTAAGGAAAATATTACCAATTCTACATAAGATTTTCCAAGAAATGAGCAGACTACTTCAACTTTTATTTTACAAAGATACAATTACTCACAAAAACAAATACAATTATTCATCCTGACAAAAAGTTGATAAAAGTACAATGAAAACAGGGGAGAAAAAACTAAAAATTTAACCCTTCAGGAACTTGAGAGAATGTGAAAATTTGCAAATCAAATATATGAGTATTTAAAAAGGATGTTTATTTGTCCATGCTTGTTTACTCCTGTAATGTAAGCTTACTTACATCAAACTATGACATTGTCTGTAGTATTCTATCTTAATCTAAGGAAAGAGGCAAAGAACATATTTAAATAAATGTATAATGTGAACATTTGATAAAATTGATATTCAGTATTAAAAATTCTACATTTTCTTGAATATTTCAGTTTCATTTTTATTATAGTTGAATAAAATTCAATTTTATATTTAATATAAGTACAACATTCTCAATCAAAGCTGTGACCATATGCACAAGATCTGTGCAACACTGGCCCTTCAATATTTCATCAGACATAGGGGAAATCATTAGTCACCATCCTGCCTTCAGGCTGCAGTTACTGTGCCTGTTGCAATGGAAATGTCGCCCATGCTCCAGGAAATAACCACCCACTCATCCTGGTGTGGGCGACTCTGAATAAACTAAGTGAAGCATACACAAAAAGACGTGATGAAAGTAGAAAATAGACTTGTTGGAAAAAAGGGCTCCAGAGGGGGATGGATAGTGTGTCATGAGAGTAGAAAATGGGAGATGAAAATTACTAAAATTCTTTCTACATGTGTTTGAAGCTGTCAGAGAATGAAAAGTATGCAGAGAAAACTCACAATATAAAAAAATACAGTTAATTTAGTCAATCTGATAAACTATTCCCCACTTATCTATGAGACATATGTTTCAAGATGCCCAGATGATAGCCACAACAACTAGGCCACAGAGTATAACCAGCGTTTTGTATACAGAGTCTATGCTTATTCCCGTATGATTGCAGCTATCTAGTTGAGTGCAATGGGGTACCTACTAAGGCAGGCTCTAGGCAGTCAGTGTTGTGCTGGTGAAACTGATCTTCCTCTAAAACCATTGACCCTCCTCAAGGAATAAGATAAGCAGACATGGAAATTCACACAAAATCTGATCAGTGCTAGCCTCAGAGAAAAGCCTTTAGGAATATCTGCAAAATCATTTTTATGTTCTTTAATTATTGATTAGAAATTTTCTGTCCTGTCCAATGAATGAACACTCCAGGGCCAGAGTGTCCTGAACATTCATATAATATTCTAATTTCAACATTTAGACACAAAACAATTTATAAGAGTAAGTAAACTGTTCTTTAAATCGTATATATTGATATTACTGTTTATTATGATAATAATCCGAAAGTAAATCAAAATGATCACTTCATATAATATCTGAGATTCTAAACATAAGCTAACAGTTTTCAATAATTACTTTGCATTTAGGAAATTGCATAGGTGTAGACATGAGGCTATTCTGGGAGGTGATGGGGGAGAGGAAACCATGAACATAACATATTGTATGAAAACAAATATTTTCGACTTAGAAAAAAAGCATTTCATCATAGCGACTCATCATTTTAAGCTATAAATTTTTTCAGTTTGATTTCTGTAATTTATCTTTTCTGTTCTATGATATTTGTTTCTTATTTGATTTGAAAGCTTTTGAATTAATCAAAATTAGTGAAATTGCAACAGCTTTCACAACTGTTTTTTTTCTTGAATTTATTTTATTTTATTTTACAATATAATTCAACTTTACATGTCAGCCGTAGATTCCCCCGATCTCCCTCCTCCCGCCCCACCCCCAACCCTCCCCTTCCACCCCCCATTTCCATCTCCTCCAGGGCAAAGACTCACCCGAGGGTTGAGATCAACCTGGTGGACTCAGCCCAGGCAGGTCTAGTCCCCTCCTAACAGGCTGAGCCAAGGGTCTCTACTAAGCCCCAGGTTTCAACCAGCCAGTTCATGCACTGAACACAGGACCCGGTCCAACTGCCTGGATGCCTATTGAACAGATCAAGCCAATCAACTGTCTCACCCTTTCAGAGGGCCTGATCCAGTTGGGGGCCCCTCAGCCGTTGGTTCACAGTTCATGTGTTTCCATTCGTTTGGCCGCTCGTCCCTGTATTCCATCCATCCCTGGTCCCAACAACTCTTGCTCACATAAACCCTCCTCCTTCTTGCCAATTGGACTCCCAGAGCTCCACACGGGGGGCCAGACCATGGATATCTGCATCTAGTTCCCTCAGTCACTGGATGGGGTTTCTAGCACAACAATTAGGGTGTTTGGTCATCCTATCACCAGGGTAGGTCAGATCGGGCTATTTCTCGACTATTGCCAGCAGTCTATTGTGGGGGCATCTTTGTGGATTTCTGTGGGCCTCTATAGCACTTTGTTTCTTCCTAGTCTCATGTGGTCTTCATTTACCATGAACATTCCTTGTGTTTCCTCTCTGTTCTTGATCCAGTTGGGATCTCCCGCTCCCCCAAGTTCTCTTTCCCTTGACCCTCGCCCCTCATTACCCCCACTCACGTCCAGACTGTTCATGTAGATCTCATCCATTTCTCCGTCATTGGGCAATCCCGGTGTCTTCCTTGGGGTCCTGTTTTCCAGGTAGCCTCCCTGGTGTTGTGAGTAGCCGTCCAGTCATCCTTGTTCCACAACTAGCATTCTCCTATGAGTGGGTACATACCATGTTTGTCTTTCTGAGTCTGGGTTACCTCACTCAGGAGGATTTTTTCTAGATCCCTCCATTTGCCTGCAAACCTCATGATGTCATTGTTTTTCTCTGCTGAGTAGTATTCCATTGTATATATGTACCACAGTTTATTTATCCATTCTTCAGTTGAAGGGCATCTAGGTTGTTTCCAGGTTCTAGCTATTACAAATAATGCTGATATGAACATAGCTGAGCAAGTGCTCTTTCTACAAGCTCTTCTAAAGGCTAGAATTTATCTGTTGGTAAAGGTCATTGCTGAACCCATACAGGCTTGTCTGTTAACCATTTTAAATGTAGAACTGTTGGTGTCTTTGGAAGATCATCAGTTGTTATGTCCTGTTCTTGTAAAATCTGGAGGGCTGCTGACCACTCATTAGAATAACACCTTCTACTATTTCTCTCAGAAACATGTGCTAGTTTATCATTTGTTTCTGAGGTTGGAGGGATGTTAATCTGAGGATTCCATTGTTGTAACAGGTCTCGACACCATAGGTTAATAGCTATGTTAGCCACATATGATTTTAATTTCCCTCTCTGTCCTTCTGGACCTATACATTTGAGCCATCTTGCACTCTGTTTCACTTGAGATAATGTTCAAATGCCTAACAGCTGAACGTTTACCTCCTGAAGAGGCCAAGTTGGATGCCAAAATTCTAGTGCAATTATAGTCACATCAGCACCTCTGTCTACCACACCAGACAACAAAACACCATTTATTTTTATTGTTAATTTCGGTCTTTGTTTAATTATAGAAGTTTGCCAAAAAAAATTGTTTATGGTTTCTCCTGAATTTTCTGTTCTCTCTGTCTCAGTTGTTCCATCACCGCAAGCAGCCTGGTTTACTCCAACAGGCATTTGGTTATTTAATTGCTCTGAGCAGGGGTTTCCTCTATGACTGCAGGAAAGGTCTGAACTTAATTTGCTCTGGGGCCCTGCCTGAGGACCTTCTGTGAGTTTCCCGAAGACCTAGGCAAACTATTACCTTGTCTGTCCCTTGTTGATCTACATTCATTGGTCCAATATTTTCCCTTACCACACCCTCTGCATATTCCAGAAGGAAGGAGCATTCTGTTGCTGTTGTTCCTTGAAGAAATACTGTTTCTAGGAATGGCCTGTTTACACTCCCTTTTCCAATGAACTTACTTTCCACGTACAAAACATCTGACATTCCTCAAACCTCTTGAAACTACTTCTCCTATCCACATATCATTGTGGCCATGAGACTCAACATTAAAAGTGTCTCTAATTAATCTTCCAAGGGTGAAGATCTTGCCTTTAATGGCCTGATTATTCTCTTGCATGCTGCCTTTGCCTTCTCAAAAGTCAAAGATTTGATTATTATCTGGCTAGCTTCTGAATTTGGGACCATTCTTTTTACTGCTGAAGTCAGTCCTTGTAAGAAATCTGTGAAAGATTCTTTTGGCCCCTGTATAACCTTTGTAAATGACTCAGTTTTCTTTCCTGCTTCCTCAACTCCGTCCCATGTATTCAAGGCTGCCATTTGATATAGAATTAGGGTTTGGTTATCATATAATCATTGTCTTTGTATTTCAGCATATTGGCCTTCTCCAACAAGCTGATCCTGGGAGATTTGCACACTTCTAGCCTCAGGACTTACCAGAGGCTACTATTTGGACTTACCAAATAGGATAGATAATTGAATTATTTGCTCTGATTTGTCAAATGTAAATGGACTAGACATGGTTTAGGTATTCATTGCTTGTATATATTGTATATAGTTATTGTACTTTTTGTATATAGTTTTTCATATATTAGTTATAACTTTTTTCCTTTTTTCTTTTTATTGACATAGAAAGGGGGAAATGTGGTGATATTTTATTTGTGCTGAAATGTGATTTTATTTGTATGTTAATAAATAAAGTTGCTTGGGGGTCATAGCTAATAGCAAGACATAGCAGAAATCTGGCAGTGGTAGCACATGCCCTTAATCCCAATCACATGACAGGCAGATGTCTCTGTGTTCAAGGACACCACCAGCATGGAGACACACACCTTTAATCTCAATATCAATCATAGAAGACCTGGAGGTCTGTATAGACAGGCAGTGATGAGGATGTCATGTGGTTGGGTTTACTACCAATGAGAAGGCAGAACAGAAAGGCAATAAAAAGACAGATACACAAGTAGGTCTCTTTCTCAGGGAAGGACGGCAGTGGCAGTGAAGGGTAGGAAGGCAGTTTTAGTCTCAGCTCTTAGCTACTGCTCTGACCTCTTGTGCTTTTAACTCTGCATTTGGCTCTGTGTTTCCTATTTAATAAGACTGTTACATCTACAATGGACAAATCCTCTGAAACAGTAACCCACCAACTTAAATGCTTTCCTTTATATAAATTGTTGTGGTCATGGTAACTTTTCACAGCAAGAGAAACAATAACTAAGACAGAAGTTCGTTACAGGAACTGGGATATTGCTGTGATAGGTTTAATCATGCTTTGATTTGAAGGAATTTGGACTTTATTACATTGGGTCAGGAAAGCAGTGGAATAATTCATTAAGCACTGCTTAGTGGGTCAAACTAGTAGAAGCATCAAAGACAATGCTGTTGTGAATTATTTGAATCGTGGGGGACTTAATTAAGAGGTCTCAGAGGAGAATTTTGGTATGTTGCCTAGAGAGATTTTAGTGATATTTTGGTGAGAAAGATGTCTGCAATTTTGCTTTTTCAAAGAGTTTGACTAAAGCTAAAATGAAGATATTTGGATAAATTCTATTGGCAGAAGAAATCTCAAAACAGCCTAGTGTATACTCTGTTGTGAAATTACTAATGTTAACACTTATAAATATTTATAATTAAACGAGCAAGCTGAGCAAGGAAAAATACAAAATATATAATTTTAAGGGAAAAACAGCACCAGGAAGAGGAGTGGAACTAAGTCCTGTGCTCAAGGAGATAAACATATTTAAAAGTAGAATAAATGGAGTAGTTACCTCAAGAGAAGATCCAACCCAGCTAAGTTTCCAACTTGTGAAAAGGAATCAAAGAAAAGATTAGAGCCAGGTATGCTAGTGCACAACAATGATCCTTGTATTTGAAAGACAAAGGGTGACAGGTCTCTGAGTTTGAGGCCAGCCTATAGAGATCTAATTTCAGGACAGTCAGATTAGGCCATGAATTACAGAAAACTGGTGAAGATTTAATTGGTCAAGGGGCCACTTTCTAGCCCTAGTAAGCAGCAGAACTTAACAGCTTCTTCTATGTTGTTCTGGAGTGAAGGATAGAAGAATGGGGCTTTTGAATTTGTCCCCAAGACTTTCAAAAAACCACTTAAGTCAAACATGTGTCAAGGGTATCCCTGAATGTATGCCTTGGGGACCACTGCATGAAGCTGTGACATTGAACCTTGAAATGTAGGAGATGCTAATGCTCTGGAATACCTGCCAAGGAAAGCAACTAACAGAGAGTGGAAACATCCCAAGATAAAGATGTATATTTCAGTCAATTGAGCTGAAAATAGTTGAAGATCTGAAAAATGTTTTGACGTCAGACATGGAGATGCAGTTTGGAATTTTCCCAGCTGGATTTCAGCTTAGTTTTGCACCTGCACCTTTACTTCCTTAGTATGTTCCCTACCCTATGTTTTGGAAGGGTAATCTATACACTGTACTGTTATTTCCCTGCCATGTGATCGGATTAACGACGTGTTATACCACCCTTGGACTTCTGCTTATGGCTCGCTATGTGACCTTGATATGTGACCTCTGATCTCCAGGCAAACTTTATTTATTAATATTGAAATAAAATCACATTTCAGCTCAATTAAAATATCACCACATTTCCCACTTTTATTCTAATAAAAAGAAAAAAGCTATAACTAATACAAGAAAAACTATATACAATAACTATATACAATATATACATGCAATAAATACATCAACAGTGTCTAGTCCATTTGCATTTAACAGACTCAGAAAAAATATTCCATTATCTATCCTATTTTGATAAGTACAAAACATTTCTGACTTATTTTCTGTCGTACCTTATATTATTAACAGAGGATTATCTTATAATGTGTTTCGAATTTATACATTTACACCTCTTTCATGAGTTTCCTTTCTTAAATTCTTGACAAGGAAATCTATAATTATAACTATCTAATTTTCAACTAACTATAACTATCTAATCTTCCACTAACTATAACTATGACTACTAATCTTCAAATCTCTCAGAGACCCAATAAAGAAATAGTATTATCTAACAAAACTGGAAGTG
>CABHPH010001379.1:7063-25265 GCA_902168325.1 Peromyscus nudipes | reverse complement strand
GAACACATTCTGAAGAGAAACCCTATAAATGTAATCAGTGTGATAAAGGCTTTGCATGTGCCAGTCATCTCCAAATACATGAAAGAATGCATTCTTGACAGAAAGCCTATGAATGAAACCAACATGGTAATACCTTTGTATGTCTCAGTAATCTTAGAATACATAAAAGAATAAATACTAGAGAGAAACATGATTGTGATCAGTGTGGTAAAGCCTTTGCAAATCAAGGTCATCTTTGAATATATAAAAGAACGTATACTGGAGAGAAATCCTATGATTAAGCCTTTACACAACACAATCATCTCCACATACATGAAAGAACACATACTGGAGAGAAACCCTACAAATGTAATCCAAGTAATAAAGACTTTTCACAAAATAATCCTCTCTATATACATAAAAGAACACATACTAGAGTCATGAATGTTATCAATGTGATAAAACTTTGGATGTGCTAGTAATCTCCAAATACATAAAAGAACTCATATTAGTGAGAAACCCTTCAAACATAATCAATGTGATAAAGCCTTTCATGACACAATGATCTTCAAATACATATGAGAACACATTTTGGAGATAAACCCTATGAATATAATCAATGTGGTAAAGCCTTTACATGAATCAGCAGTCTTTGAAGTCATGAGAAAAATTCATACTGCAGAGAAACCCTATAAAAATAGTGAGTGTGGCAAAGTTTTGCACTTCATGTTAGTCTTTATATAAGAGTAAAACTTTTAGTGTGTAATTGGTCTCTTAAAGCTTTATCAATTTACAGTAGTCTTTGAGGGCCTTAGAAAACTAATACTCAAGGAAATCTGGCCATAAAGGTTTTGGAAGATCTTTACCCAACAGACTTACATTCAGTCACACAAGTTTATTCTGGACAAAATATCTGACAAGTGTCACCTATCTGTTCAAGCATTATGATGTTCCTCTTTATTTTGTTTGCACCATCAAACTCATATGGACAAAATGATGAGGTAGCACTTTTCTATTCTACAGTTCTCTTCAATTACATGAAATAAGGTATCCAGGTTTAACACTTAATGGGTGTGTATTAGTGCCTTTTCTGTTGCTGTGATAAAACATTATGTCTAAGTAAGTCAGCTTACTAAAAGTTGGCCCTTGGGTCCAGAGGGATCCAGGATAACCATGAAAGTGGCATGGCAACAAGTGTCAAACATGGCAGCTAAAGCAGAAAGCTATGAACTCACATCTTCCACCTTTGGCATGAATGTGAAAGTGGGAACTGGAAATGGTGTGTGGATGTGAACTCTCATGCTCACTCCCAGGGAGGTACTTTCTCCAGCAGGGTGAGCATTACATATATCTTCCCAAATGATACCACCAACTAAGAAAGATTGATTTCTCTGACTTCAATCCTATGTGCTTGCTTTATGTTACATGAACCAGTTCATGATGAAGAAAAACTCTGTAAGTAAGCCTTTTAATGCCTCAACAACTGAGTTACAGGAATAAATGCTTACAAGAGAAAAATGTTCTTGAGTGAAAATCTGATTACTTAAAGATTTTTTTTTAAATTTTAGTTATGTGATGTCAGTGTGTCTTTGTGTGTGTATGTGCGTGCTGATTCCCCAAAAGTTTAGATCCTTGGATCTCCTTTTAGCAGGAATTACAGGAAGTTGTCAAAAACCCAACCTTTGTCCTGGGAATGACCTTCTCTTAAATGCTTGGCTATATCTCTCACCCTGTACACATTTTTAAGCCTTCATATATGATCTTGATGTCAGAAAATAGGAAATAATTCATACCTCTATTGAGGCAAACAATTTGGTAAGGACTTTAGAGACATTACAGTTGTCTTCAGTTTCAAGAAAAGATCTTGTTTCATCTCTTTTCCATCATAACCTTGAAAGAAGTAAATTATTTACCACGTTCACTGAAGACAGATTGTGGAGATGACTGCATTGTGGTTTCTATTTGGCAACATTTGAGGTAGATACTACAGTGTGCTATACGTGTGGCAAACCCATTTAGTGAAGTGTATTTTGTGGTTCTTATATTCTTTCTTTGACTTCTGTTCATCTTCTGTTGTGTTTTCACTTAGTAATAGGTATTTTTCTGCTTCAATGTATAGAATGGGATGCCCATCATCTAAGTGGTCTATTGTTTATTTAAATATCAGGCAGTGTGTGATCATACTATTCAAGTAAGGGTGTCTATGTAAAGGTGGTGAGTTTTCCTGTTTTTTTTTCATATTTTCACAAATTCCTTTGAAATTTATTATTCAATGTCAGTAATTAGCCAGGGATACATTTAAACTCTTGATGCTTATGTGTCACCCTCTTGAGTACAAGTCCAAATGTAGATAATGTACCCCAATGTATGCTGTTTTATTAGCATGTTTTAACATTGTTAATATTAAAATTCTTAATAGAAGAGAATACAAGAAACATTAAGTACCTCATATGTATCCAAAGCTGCATTTTCATATATCTGGTCGAGATGTAATAAAGTAGGATAATCAGCAACAGCTGTATATTTCAAAACATAGCTTGATGGCTATGGATATGTATATAGTATTTGAAGTTCTATGTGTGTTCATGTTCCCCATTAGTTATCCATTTAACACTTCATCTTGAAATACTACATTCTAAGGAAATTATCCAGAGATGCCAGATAATGTAATGGTAATGAAATTTGTTTAAAAAGAAATTCTGGTGTGTGTGTGTGTGTGTGTGTGTGTGTGTGTGTGTGTGTGATATGATTACAGTTTTATGAGCCATGACACATATCGGAGACTGGAAGACAACTTTTTGGGGACTCATTTTTTTTTTCTTATTCATATGATGATCAAGATGAGGTTGTCAATCTCACATACCACAGACATTTCCCACTGAGGCACATCTCTGATTCTTAAATAAGATTGGTTGAAACGTATAACTAAAATATTGTTTTCTTTTCAAATTGTAAACATACTTTCATCAAAGGGTAGTGGAAAACCGGACAATTTGAATAAGAAATCTTATTTGCAAATGAAAATAATATACCCATATCACTTTCTTTTGGATTGTATTAGTTTATTCTGAGGACTAAACATTTTTTCCTAACACTTTCTCAGAACCACAAATGAATGACACAGAATTATCTCAGTTGGTAAAGTGAGTTGCTGCTTAGCCTGATGACCTAAATTCAATCTCTAAGAAACCCATAATACTCCTAGAAATTTTTCTTCTTTTATTTCTACACTTGGGTTGTGGTATACACCAGCACATACATGAATAATTTTTAAACCCAGTTAAGTGCCGTTGAGTTCATAGTAGCCAAACAGCGCTATGGATTTCATCTCTAAAACTCACATAGGAGAAGCAGATAATAGACACCTTTAAAGTTGTCCTCTTATTGCCATCTACACAACATGGCTCAGGTAAAAATATAAACATAGTTAAGCATTTTTAATTGGGTGAAATTGACAAAGCAAAGAAAATAACCCTAATATTGAGAACATATGGAATGATTTCCCAGTTTAAAATATTACTATAAAATTTCAAGAAGTATTGCTCTTTACCAAAACATCCCTGGTTCCTTGTAAACACTTATGTTGTCCTTTAATTCTCTGATCAAAGATAGGCCATGTAAAAACAAATCTCAGCTTGGCTTAGAGGTGCATGCCTATAACACCAGCACTTGGGAGATAGTGGCAGGCCAATTTCTCTGAATTTGAGGTCAGGTTGGTCCACATAATGAGTTCCAGGGCAGCCATGGCAGTCTTAAAAGATTACAAAAAGGAAATGCATATCTAAAATTACGGAAAATTTCCTAATATAATCTGACTAAAATCCTTTGACAACTATCTAGTGGGGACTTTCAGCATGTTCAAGTGATAGGAGACAGAAGGAGTAATGGAGCATTTTCATCTTATGCATTTTAATGTCATATTGGGGAGCTGAAGAGTTTGCTCAGTAGTATTGCTCCTGTTGAGTACCCATATTCGGTTCCTAGCACCTATATCAGATAGCTCAGAAGTACCTGTAATTCCGGTTCCAGGAAATCTGATGCCTCATCTGGCCTCCTAGGACACCAGATATGCAAATAGTGAAAAGACAGATATATTTGGGATCCCAGATTGTTAAAAAGGTTTTCTTCATGTATATATTATATTTTAAAAGAATTTAAAGTAATTTAGGTGTATGAGTCTTGCCTCTGTGTGTACCTGCTGGAGTTTAAGCTTCCTGTAAGGAGAGAAAAGGAACTTGGAGGCATGAAAACCAATTTGTCTGAATGGCGTCATATTCTGTTTCCTTAATGTCTTCAAAAGCTTCAATTAGTGTTCCTGAGTGATGGTGACCCCAGATGAAATCCAGAAGACCAGGAGATCATGAGACTTAAACAGAAGTCACTGTAAATGCAATCAGGCGTTTACAAAGAGATTATGGATGGACAGTTAGGGATGGAGTTCTGGATGTGAGAGCCAGAGGATCAAATTGCCAGAGGGCAATGATCAGGGTGGACCCGAGGACAAGCGGGCTCCTCCTGTGCTCTCTGTGTCTACACAGCTGTGGTGGGTTAGCCACCTCCAGGTCTTCCACTCTTTTCTTATTCTTGGCAACTACAGTGTAGCTGCCACTGACAGCATCCTGCATCCCATGTGGTGGTCCCTGCCTGTCAGCATTCCTCTCCCCTGACTGCCGGACAACAGTTAGGATAGTCTAAAGAGACGTTTATGTCTCCCTTTGGCTAACAATTAGGTAAACAGTGGACTGAATTAAATTCAAATTTCTCTTACAATAACATTCTGGGGAAAAACAGTCCATATTGCACCCTTCCTCAACAATACCTTGCAGGAGACAGAGAAGCTAAGAATGAGGGAGACTTTAAAGCATGGGTAGAAATTCATTGTATGGTTTGGTTAGGGTTCTTGCTTGTGCAATGCCTCTTGCTTTCTATCAAAACAGGATGACAAGAATAGTTAACTTCTGTCTTCATCACTGTTCCAATTTGGTCATACTGAATACATACCATGTTTCTGATTTTCATGATAAATTTGCTTTTTTTCTTTTTTATTGCCATTTTAAAAAGTTTTAAAGAACAGTCTCCCTCTGACTCCCTTGCTGGCCTGGAACTCACTAAATAGACTAGGTTCTTCCAAAACATCAGAGGGATTTATCCACCTTGTCTGCAGAGCACCTGTATTATAGCACATCACAATGAACTAATTTGGCTCTTTTAATTCACTTATTGAGGATGAGCAACTGAACCTGGCTGATTAAGTGTAGGTAGGACACAGGCTGTGGTCCTAACTCCTGTAAAAGAAGAAGGGTCCCATCAGCCCTCCTGTCTTACAGTCCACTGTCTTCCAATTGTGAGCAGTACTGTCTTTCTTTATCATTGACTCTTGTATAACTTATCAAAGGACCTGGGCAGAATTCTGTCCTTATACTACAGATAGTGAAACCCAGGCTCACAGAGATAAGTGGTTCTTGAATATGGTTAAGTGTAACTGTTCATCATCCTTGCACCCCTTTCTATTGACTCACTAAATGAAAAGAAGCCACCTAAGCCAGGCATGGTGGCACAAGACTATAATCATACCACTTAGAAAGTGGAGGCAGGAGATTCATGATTTCAATTCATCCAAGTTGAGAGTGGTCATTGGGGTATGGTGGGAAACCCACTAATTGAAGGGAGACCGGGATTGGCCCAGGCCAATGTCCATAGTCTTTCCTGAAACTCCAGAACTTCAGGGAGTATGGCACCAGCATGTGGTAACTCTGGGACTCAGGATGTCTTCTGTCCCCTCATCAGGGCATCCTTTTCTCAGCAGCCTGAGAAGAAAATTTAGGAGCCCTGGAATGTTGGAGTCTCACTCCTGTTGTATTCTAAGCAGACAGCATTTGTACCAAGCAGATAATGTCTCTTTATATGTTCGTGGGCCTGGCAAGGACAGAAATAGCCACAGCAGCCCATTGTCTATGGTGGTTATTCATCTGCCTCTTCCCCAACCACAGGCCTAGTCACAGTGACTGGGGAGGGTGCTGCAGGGCCAAGTGAACTGAGGAGCCCTCGCTCACATGGTGATGAACAGGCCTTGCTTACCTGGGACAGACCCTGAGATTTCCACCATTTTCTAGTCTATATTCATTGTGTGTTTATGGATATCTCCATTTTGTTTTATGCCACAGTAATCCAGAAGTCACATGTCACTTACATTTTATGAAACCATTAGCAAAAAAGATTCCCAAGTTGTGACTGGCATGGCTCCTTCTATTTTGATGAGGTCACCAGCAAAGAAGGGGGAAAGCCACATGGTTCCTTTCTGCTCAAGGTTATCTCAGCCCCAAGGGAAGGTGAGCCCATTCCCCATCAGGTACAAGTCCCTGTAGGATATACACATCTGACAGGTTAAATGTGCACTGTCATACCATTTCCTTAAAAACCCCACTTTAGTTAATTTAGCATGAATATAGGGGGGATGTTGCCTATGGCCTAGACAAGTATGCCCTAAATAGCAAAAGAATATAGGAAAAGGAGTCCATGGTCTTGGTCAGAGACAGTTGAGTTTATATATCTTTCATTGTAATTGTAACTGTGGAAGCCACGCATTGTTATCCAGAGGTTTTAACCTTTCAGTCCCCAAACTCAAGGTGTTTCTTACCCCAACTATCCCAGGTAAGTAAGCTGAGATCATCAGATGGATCTGTCACCCTCCATATGGGCTGGAATTTAAAACGTTTGGAGAAAAACTTTTGGAAATGTAAAGAGTTCATCCTAATAAAATCTTGGTAACTTTTTGTGGCACTTTTACTCAGAATAGGATTGCCTCATGTCATCATCTAAGACCAACTTAACCACACCATAAAACTAGCTTTGTTCCTTCCACCAGACCTGATCCAAGGTTTCCCAGATTCTCTCAGTGAACTGGGTGGGGAGGGATACAGTGGATAATGCCATGCATGCAGAGGAAAGGTAGGGACTTAAACCTAAGTTTGAAGTCTCTCATTGTCCAATCTCCTTCGTCAGGGTCGGGCAGATTATATTAAGGGAGCCTGTAGGTCAGCCTGAGAACTTGGCCCCCTTCTCCTTAAGGGAAATATTTTCTTTCTTCAGTTTCTTTGTCTCTTTCTGTCTCTCCTCTTCTTTAGAGCTCTTTTTACCTAGATTGTCTTCCCATCTTGGTTTACATTGTGCTTAGTGTCCATTTATGGAGATTGCTTGTACCCAAATTTCATGTCAAACACAAGTTTCAACCCTTGGATAACCAGACCACCAAAAGAGTAGTATTCTCTTCCCCATAGCATTTCTTACCTTTAGTCTGTATACAAATTGGTCATGTGTTCCCTGGTAATTTCCTTGTACCACTGTCACGGTGATATTCAGAGACTTCCATCCCTGGGGTTCTTTTGCTGAACTGCAGAGTTCCAGAGTCACCGGGCTGCTACAGAAGCTGTTGAGAAGCAATTATCTTGTGAGGCCATCTGAGGTGGCTCCTTGGGTGAGCTATGTTCTTAGACTAACCTATGAATTGATAGAAATAAGTGTCTGGATAAGACAAACTTTTCTCTTGCTCAGGAGGGTGTGCTGGTGAAAGGGAAATCTTTCCTAGATAGGAACTGCACTTGATTTTATCCTAAGGAAAGTGCTGTCTGCATCTTTTCCCCAATATCTAGAGTCAGACTTCACAGTCTTATTCATTACATGAGTATGAAGGAAGGAGGAATATGCACTCCTTCCTAGAATGGAGAGTCAGTCACTTCTTCATGCCATGCAATTCCTATAATTTAGGTTTGGGGCCTGAAATAAACAATATTTTACTGAATGTAGGAAGTATTATGATTTGACTTCCATATTTTAAACTCAATTTTCATAGTCGTTGATAGAAAAGATTCATATTTAATATTTCTCACAAGCATCAGTGTGGCTGCATTTGTTGAATCCAAAGAGAAAATAGGGGAGTTGCAGAGGCACAGCAGACTTCTCTGATCTCCTCTATGTCCAGAGAAAGCTCTAGAGAATGGGGCCTATATGTTGCCAGGAAGATCACCAGCTGGAGGGCCAGTAACCTAACAGTTTAGGATCAGTTTAAGTCAGTTTTGTAGGAGTTGAGAAGCCTTTGTGTACTTAATCTCTATACATATGTTCTTAGACTTCATATATCCTATAGAATCATAGGAACTTGGGTAACATGTCTCAAGAGCACAATTTTACTTGCTGAGCTTCCTTTGGTCCTTTGTTTGAAACTATAGTTTTATGCTTTTTTTCTTGACTTTGTCTTTCCATCAGTTTTTTTTTGACAAATATATCACCCTTTTTTTTTGTTCTGGTATTGTACTTTTTGTAGAAGTCAAATTATGTCACAGTATTATTTCTTCACAATCCTATTGAGCATTCCAAGTTTTTCTGCTTTCCATATAGGCTTAGAATCAGCTTTTCTTTTATAAATCATTAGTTTTTCTTGAGTGTGTTGAATTCATGTTGCAAATTGAACATACCTGGCATCATAATATTGATTCATCTTGTTCACAATGATCATTGGCTATCTCACCATTTATTTAGTTCTTTTAATTTTTGATAATATGTGAAAAATTTAGCATATTGGATAAAAATTACTTTGAGAATATACAAATGGCCCAGCACACAGTCTTCCTTGGAATGACCTTTGATTGGATCCCAGTGCTTAAGTTGTGAGGCTCATAACTCTCTGCAACTCCAGATCCAGGAGATCTGACACCTCTTCTTTCGGATGTCACTTACATATGAATGGAAGACATTCTCTCTCACACATAGAAACACACTTAAAAATGGGAATATTTTATTTTTCCCAAAGCACTTATAGCTTGTAAAGGAATTAGAGTAAAACACATTGCTTTATGTGTTTAACAGAGATTACATAACTTTTCTTTAAAAAATTGTTCTCTTGCTTTTGGTTTTAAAAGGTATACATTATTGTTCTTCACTGTGCTACAGATGTCCATTCAGTCATTAATCATTGCAAACATAAAATAATTTCTTACTGATCATAATAGGTATTATTTCCTTTACCATAAGAGAGTGAAACATTTTTATTAGTTAAAACTAATATCTCCAAAGGTGAAACATCAGTGTACTTCAAGCAAATATTTCTAATTTGGAAGAACAATCTCATAAACACCATTTTCTGTTATTGGCAAAGCAGAGTACTAGAGTATTTACAGTATGAGTCCTGGCCCATGATTTCTTTGATTATTATTAGTTGTGTGATATTTTGTTTGTGTTCTGACAAGGTTGCCTGGGGATGAGAGGGCAGAGTTAGTCACTAGTTAACCATAGAACCTGGGTGGTGGTCGGTCACCACTTTAATCCCAGCACTTGGGAGGTGGGGAGAGAAAGTGATGGAAACGGGTGGAGACAGGATCTCAGCCCTTTCATTTGGAGGATCTAGAGAGGTAAAAAGTCACTAGTGGCTGCTCCTCTGATCTTTGAGGTTATTACCCCAATATCTGACTCTTGATTTTTATTGATAAGACTAATTAGGTTCACAATTCACCTGGTGTCCATCTTTTGAGGCATGAATTCATGGAAAGCCACTTGTCTAATCAAAAAGGAAGGTTTTAACTTTAACATAGTAAAATTACATATAATAGAACAGTTATCATGCAAGAATTACAATTACAATATCTAGTCTATTTGTATTTAGCCAAAATTAAAGAAAATATTTGTCATCTGTCCTATATTTGTGAGTCTAAAGATTTATATGTAATTTATGTTTTATCATAATCAAGGAAAATTATAACTATAACTATTTAGTCTTCAACTACATCAAAGATGTCAGAAGGATATAATAGTATCTAAGTAAACACGAAGTGCATTGTAAGCAACTTCCAAAGTTCTGGAAATGACAGAGACAGTTGGCTGCCTGGATAGTCATCCAGTGTTCCTCTGCAATGTTGGTGCATTCATCTTCAGCCTACAGGCCTAGAATCTCAGGCTGACTTTTTAGTGAAGAGGAAAATTTGAAGCATTATTCTGTATGGTGATATTTTATTTGTACTGAAATGTGATTTTATTTGTATGTTAATAAATAAAGTTGCCTGGGGGTCAGAGCTAATAGCAAGCCATAGCAGAGCAGGGCGTTGGTGGCACACGCTTTTAATCCCAGCTCTTAGGAGGCAGAGCTAGGAGGATCTCTGTGTGTTCAAGGATACAGCCAGCATGGAGACACGCCTTTAATCTCAATACCAACAATAGAAGACCTGGAGGTCTGTACAGACGGGCAGTGAAGAGGAGATCATGTGGTTGGGTGTACAACCAATGAGAAGGCAGAACAGAAAGTCTATATAAAGACAAACACACAGGAAGTAGGTCTCTTTGCTGAAGAGGATAGCTGCAGCAGTGACAGTAAGGCTCTTAGCTCTGACCTCTTGGGCTTTCATCCCTGCATTGGCTCTGTGTTTCTTATTTGATAAGACAGTTGGTTACAGCTACAATTCTGCCCATTTTGGCAAGTTGTCAGTCATTTCTTCGTGTCCTGTTGAATGACTGGCAGTTTCTTCTGTGAAGTAGGAACCTCAAGGACTATCTCACCTTGCAAAGCTCAGTGGTCATCTTCTTATGGGTTTGCATATCTAGTTTATACAACATACTCTCAAGCAGTCCAGGCAAGAACAGTTTCTTGCTCAAATGGCTAACTTATGCCATAAAGAAAGTAAAATCCATACGGAGTTTCTTCGATGCCCATCTTCCTCTTTTAAGTAGATCGGTGCTGCCAGAAGCAGACATGTCTCACTGTCTATTTTTAAAGCATTTTTAAATGCCATATTCTGTAAGTCTTTGAAGTGTTTGAAGATTACCAAACTAATTTAAAATATATCAGTGTATAACTAAAAAACTTAACTAACATGACTATTAATTTGTATTTCTTTTGTTCTTTTTTGGGGGGCGGTTTGGTTTCAGGGTTTCTCTCTGTAGTTTTGATGCCTGTCCTGGATCTTGTGCTATAGACCAGGCTAGCCTCAAAATCACAGAGAACTGCATGACTCTGCCTCCCAAGTGCTGGGATTAAAGGTGTATGCCACCACAACCTGGCTACTTTGTATTTCTTAACTATACATTACATTTTTAAATGAGTTGCATCAAAATAATACCTTATGCAAGAGTAAAAAATATACAGTATATCAAAATTGACTTTAAATTTGTTGCAATAAACTGAAATCCGTAGCAAAGTGGAACACTTCAAACAAGTTGTTGCTTTTTAAAAGTAGATTCAATAATCTACTCTTTGATCCTACCATATCTATATCCCCTTTCTTCTTTAGAGATTGTATTTATAATCAACCTCCTTTAAATAAAAATAAACATTTTAAACAATATTTTGGGAATGTGGGCATAGCTTCTCATAATACTTCCTGCTGATTGGGGGTGCTGTCAATCTTATGGGGATCCTGAAAAAATTAAGAATTATAGTTAAATCTTGGTTGTAGTAGTCTGTGGGGCTGCACCAACCTTTCAGGGGGTCTTGATTGTTCAAACCATATTAGCATGGAAGCAATCCATAGGTTCACATCTTTTGTAGAAACAAAAGCAAATCCTTTTTTCCAAAGCAATATATTCTTAGACACAAATTTTGAAGTCAAGATACCTTTAAAATATACACATTGGTTTAACTTAGTAGCCATTACAATTAAATGTCTCTGTCCAGTTAAAAATCCCAAAGACAACATAATCCAGACTCTCTGTGTAATTTCCATCTTTACATGGCTTATTAAATATTTTATATATTATTTTAAAGACTTTATTTTATTTTTATGACTATTGGTATCCTTTCTTTTCTCTCTCTCAAGTCTACATATCTTTTTACATATATTGTAAACTGTTTAGAAAATGTTTCCATCTGAATCTGTAATCATTTTTTGACCATTGAGTTAAACTGAAGCATGGCTTGGACGAAAGCAGCAGCTCCAGCTGCTGGCTCCACCCACCTCAGCTTCCCAACACAGTGTAGGTACATTTACTAGCAGCTCTGGGAGTCATGGTCACCACCAACTCTGGGAACAGTGGGTCTATGCCTCCATTCAGCAGTGTGTAGCCCAGAAACCTTTTGTTTTCTGTACTAGCAAAAGCTAAATCCATCATGCAGTATACTGCATGGCTTGGAGACACCTCTGTGTACCACAGCAGGAATCTGCCATACTGTATTCAAGCCTGCATGCTGCAGAGTTTCTGTATCATGGCTTGCCTGGGAGACAATACTAGGAAGCTGTTTTTAGTAACATTTTAGAATCTTCTTTTAAAGCTGTCTCAGGTTTTGGGTGGAAATTATTGCTACCATGTTAGGCACCAATTGTAGACAGAAGTTTCCCTGGTCCTGACTATCCCCAGTGTTGGGAAGAATTTCTCACACCCATCGTCCCACAGCCACTTATAAAATAATCACTCAGAGGCTTATGTTAATTGCAAAGTGTACAGCCTATGTTTCAGGCTTCTGGCTAGCTAGCTCTTTCATCTTAAATTAACCCATTCCTATTAATCAATTTGTTGCCACATGGCTGTGACATTACTGGTCTGCTGGTATCTTATTGCTCCTTTGGGGGCAGGCTGGCATCTCAACTCTACCATTCCTTTCTCTGTATCTCTGCTTGGATATCCTTCCTGGCTGTAAGCTTTCTTGACATAGTTCAAGTCACCTTTGCTTATTAGCCAATGGGAGCAACACATATCCACAGCATACACAAAGATATCCCACAGCAGCTCCCCTCCCCACGTGTTAGGACTATTAATCCTGAAGCCAAAGGATCCACCCAAAGACCAGAGCTGTGTATTTCTTAACTTCCTTCAAGGTTTTAAATTTACTGATTTTAAATCCTTCTGTCCCCATTTGCACCAATAATTCTAGTGTAACCTCACTGATATTTCTTCATCTAATGAAAACCTGTTATCAATTAGGGAAGAGTTTACAAAAGAAAAAGAAATTGTGGTAAGCATGTTTTGTTTGTGATTGTTAATGTGTGAATATCCAGCTATTATTTTTTACTTGATCAACATCACAGTTTATTGGTAAACATGTTATTTTTGTCAATTATCAAATTGAAACACTTTATAAAAATTCATTATATAATACTAACATCATAACAAAATGCAATCCACTGTACTGAGTTACAGTTTTGGTATTTTAAAATCCTTTAATATGAACTGTATCTGAACCACTATGTTTGAGACTGGTGAAGGGACTGTAGAGCCAGAGTGCAGGTGAGGTCTGGAAAGGTAGCCCCTCTGCACAATAGGGAGATGGTGAACTTACTTGTTAACTGGAACATCACCCTAGGCTTGAATAGGGTAAAGGGGGTCTCTGAAGTTGGGTGCCATCAGTCTTCTGCCAACTGAGAAGCTCAATGGCCTGAGTTTGAAATGTCCCTGATGGTGAGGCTGGGCCTCTGTGACATGGCACAGGGATCAAGCTCTCATTGGAGCACTCTGATTTTCAGTGGCCAGGTCACAGGCTGAGATGGCATGGCTTCATTAGTGGGCAGGGACCAGTGGCCTTACTTTCCATATCAAAAGCAGGCTCCCAGTGGAACTGACTTTGCCCCAGGGGATAGAGACTGAGAAATCTCCCCTGTCCCTTTTGTAGGGATGTTGTTGGCCTTAGGGTCACAACTGGGGCTTGGGTGAGGTGGGTAAGGTTCTGTCACACCGGAGCCTGTGGGGGGAAGACTTGGTCACTGTGTCTCAGGCATTAAAGACCTTGAAGCCCAACTAAACCAATTCTGAAGCAGGGTTTTGGGACCGTCCTCAAATTTTTGAGTTTTATTCATGTCTGAAGCTGATTGGGAAATATAATGAGAGGCCAGTACTGCAGCCCCTGCTTGTGAGGTTGGATTAAGTTAGGTGTACTGAGTCATGGTCTCTTGGTAATCTGTAAAGAAAAACTTCTGGGTTCTCATGCATTTGCTGGGTAACCTTGGAGAGTCTATCAAAGTTTACTAACTTCTTAGAAATTGTCTCTATGCCTTTCAGGAGGCAGCAAATCATAACATCCCTCCTCAGGTGGCCCTCCTGTCCCTGCTGGTAGTCCCAGCCAGGGTAGGATCTGCCAAATGGCTCCACTCTGCATACTTTCTGGCCATTGCCTGGACTCTCTTGAGCTTCTCAAGCATAAGAGTGGAGGAGAGACTAACTCAGAGATCATGCCAGGTTAAGTCATAGATTTGAGTAGGTGATGGAACCCTGTTATGTAGGCACAGGGAATTGTGGAGAAAGAGTGCAACCATTGTTCCATGTTAGCAAGATATTGGAGGGAGGAGGGAACATGAACCCAGAAGACACCTTTGACTCCAACCACCTCCTGGAGGGGAGGGAGGCGAGCAAGGTCCTGTGTGGGAAGCCCCTGGAGAGGTGGACTACTGTGTCACCAGTGACCAGGAAGAGAAGAGTCTAGGTGCTGGTGTGAAGGCTGGCACATAAGGAGGTTTTGGTCAGAGGGTGGAGATATTGGTGATGGAAGAGGAGAAGGAGTCAGGGGCAGGGAGTAGGTGAGGCCTTGGGTTTCTGTCTAGAAGCTGGAAGTGGTGAATAAAGGGATTTAGGGCTGCCAGTCGAGACAGGGTGTGTTGAGTGGACAAAGTAGGAGAAAAGCCAGAGGAGAAGGGGACAGGGCTGGCAGAGGCCAACGAGATTCAGGGGGCTCAGTTAGGGCTGAAGGCTCAGGGTCAGTCCCTCCAAGTGAAAGCACAACTGAGGCTCTTTGACCCTGGCCAGCAGAACCTCAGCCATGGAGCACAGGCTTCAGAGGAAGGGGCTAGATCGTAAATGCCAGAATCCATGTAGGTAAGGGAGCACACAGCTCACTTGCAAGTACATAATAGAAAATTTGCAAAAAACGTTCCAAATCATGAAGGATGTTCAAATCAAGGGTGCCATCTGGTGGCTGAGAGACCTAGGCCTCAGCAGAATTGCAGGCATAGTAGAAAGGCCTGAGCAGGAAGGCCAAACTCCTGACCTCCTGATGGCCTTTGACCTTTTGCCCTAGCTACAAAGAGAGCCATGAACTCTTTGCCCCACATGGAAGGCCCAATCAGAGGGCCTTTGCCCTAGCTAGCCCCCCACACCATAGAAAGGGCCAATCAGAAACCATGAACAACTCACCCCACAGGGAAGGGCCTATCAGGAGCCAGAAATACTTCACCCCATTGTGGAGGGACAGTCAGAAGCAGACAGACAACTCCAGGAGCTGAAGCTACAATGTTGCAATTCTCTAGACCTAAGACAGCCAATCAGCACAGTCCAGGTACCCCTAACCAGAGCATGAGCCAATCCCAGGTCTGTAACTGGGCTGTCTTGGAATTCCCCAAGCGACTCCTTCCCCCCACCATCCAGCCACTGTAAAAACCCTTGCACCATGGGGCTTGAGGTCTCTCTCCAGCTCTGCTGCATCAGTTGGACAGAGAGGCCTGAGTTAACTCGTATTAAAGACTCTTTGTTTTTGTGTCAGATTCAATCTCTTGGTGATCTTTTGGAGATTTGGACTTTGGGCACAACAGTGGCCTCTTGGACTCATCCAAGGTATTCTGTAGCCACATCACAGAAACAAGAGAAACCAGTGGCTTCAGCATATGGCCTGGGAAAGTCCCAATTTGGACAAATATCACAGCAGACACCCTGGGAGTGACTGAGGTTTGGGTTTTGAGCTGGAGTTATGCATCCCCAAAAGCTGCCCCATCCTTGAAAGCTACAATTTAAACCCAAGGTTAGCACAGAGCATCCTCTGTGGTAGTCTGAGGTCAGATTAAGAGGTGCAGAAGACTTGGGGAGGAGGCATCTCTCAAGCCACCAAGACCCTTCTGAACAAGGCTGCCTTTGTTCTAATGTGGGCTTTTTCTGGTACAGCTGCAACTCTTGTCAGAAAAAAACCAAATAGGCAACAGGAGCCTGCAGCTAGCCAGAAAGGACAGCTTACCAGTAGATCTGATCAGGTAGAAAGCCAGGGATGAACAAAGGAGAGTAGGATTGGCCCTGGAACCCAGCCTGCCTAGCATGGGGTAGCTTTACCTACTGCTGCAAGAAATCTACTTGAGCCAAATTAAAAAGTAAAAGGCAGGTTCATTTTAAGAGCTGGTCACTCCTTAGCAAGTTCACAGTACGAGGTCCATGAAGCTGCCTGGCTGGACATTGTTGAGTCCTTTCATAGGAGGAGTGGGAGGCAGTGATGTGATTGTTAAGGGATTGAAGTATTGGCTGGGTCTGTGGTCTGATAGGCATATCCTGGGTCCCTTGGTCCCTTTGGAATATGGAACTAAGTGTCTGCTTTGTCCATTGTTTAGCGTACTAGAATATTATTTTAAGGTATGTTAATTTTGTTTATGTTGCATTTGTTTAACTCTGTAAAGTTATGTTACTGTGTCTGTCTAAAACACCTGATGGTCTAATAAAGAGCTGAACAGCCAATAGCAAGGCAAGAAAGAGGATAGGCAGGGCTAGCAGGCAGAGAGTAGAAAGAGAAGGAGAAATCTGAGGGAGAAAAAAGAAGTAGCCAGAGAAGGAAGAGGACTCCAGGGGCCAGCCACTCAGCTACATAACAAGCCAGGAGTAAAAAAAAGCAAAAACCCAGAGGCAAAAAACATATGGGATAATTTAAAGATAAGAAAAGTTGGCAAGAAACTAAGCCAAGCTAAGGCTGTGGCATTTATAATTAAGAAGAAGCCTCCATGTGTGAGTTATTTGGGAGCAGGGTGGTAGGCCCCCTAAAAGAAAAAAAAAACATGGGCCTCATTTCCATAGGGACTGAGAAAGCTTTGGGAAAAAAAGAGAAGATATGTCACCTTTAATAGTTTCTGTGGGACAGTGAGCCCTTAAGCAGCTAGTACATTATGTAGAAACAAAAAAACTAAGTGAAAAAAACGCCTGCCACAGCACAAGTATCAGCATTTTAGAGCTCTAGGAAGGTTGAATACAGTTCCTGGTCAGGAACCTCCTAACGGGCTGTGGGCTTTGGGCTTGACTTTCAGGCCTGAGAAGTGGGCAGAGCCAGTTGTCAATGTTGCAGACAGAGGTCCATGCTGCTTAGCAGTTCAAAGGTTTGCACACACAGTCAAAAAAGGATAAAAGGTATGCAATAACAGAAAAAACTCTAAGCAGGTTACAGTATATTTAACAATGTGCACAGGCTTAAGAAAAGAAAAAGTGTATAGTCAAAGAAAAAGTAAATAGTTAAAAAATAAAGTCATAAAGAGAGAAGTAAAGTAATATAAAAAAGAATAAGCCACGTGAGAAGGAAACACACAGGGAGTCTGGACTCTGTGCAGTGTTGTGTTGATTTTGAATTTCTGAATGCTGACAAGCAAACAGTAGCTGCTGAGAGACGTGGGGTTGTGAACAGGACTGAAAAACTGAACCAATCAGGATACATTAGGAATGCCTTAACCATAAATAAGAAGTCAAAAATGTATTTGTCAAATGCTTTTGAGTTTTGTTCCCACAGGAGATGAGAGACTCTGGACTCCTTCAGTGTTAATATGGATCAGGTTTGATGAAGGGAGACCTCCTGAATCTTGACAGGTGATATCTATCAGCAAAGATTTTTGCTGGTCTTCCCAAGACTTGGCCATTATCTCAAATTTTCTCTCTGGGACCCTAAACATACTTCATCCACAGACAGCAGGAAGCAGTATGGAGAAATCTATGGCCACATTCCCAAGAATTAGTGAGTGTGGGTAGTTGTTGGTTATTTGGTGGGTTATAGATATTTGTTATAATATAGGGGAAAATAAGAATTAGGATAATAAGACAACCATTAATCTCAGATACTATACATTGGCATGGATTTGATATATTGATATAAATTTAAAGTTAATTCCATTTTACTGTATGTGTGTTTTTGTTCTTGTTTGGAGGATTTTTGAATGTTGTTAAAAATTTAAGGTTGTTTTTGTTACAACATATTGTATGTATGTTTCTACTATTATTTTAGGTATTGTGCTTATGCAGTTCATTTAAAATGCAATGTATAAATAAGAAATGAGGTTAATAGTTTATGCATAATAATTAACCTTGTAGTCATATTAGATATGTTTTCCAGGTTAAATAGGTTTATTTTAGATAGAAAGATGGTCTTCAAATGTTTCAAAGACCTACTGAATATGGCATCCTCATGTTGACAAGCTATGGATCTGTGTGCTAAATCACTATTACTACCAAAGAAGCAACTCTAACGGGGACTGAGATTGCACTAATCTATTACATGTCATTAGGAGTTGGTTTACTACTACACACA
>CABHPH010001378.1:10702-32251 GCA_902168325.1 Peromyscus nudipes | reverse complement strand
TGTGTGTGTGTGTGTGTGTGTGTGTGTGTGTCTATCTGTCTGTCTGTATCTGTATCTGTGTCTGTGTGTCTGTGTGCATGGGTGTGGAGGCCAGAGGAGGATATGCAGTGTCCTGCTCTATCATGTTTTACCTTATTCCCTTGAGACAGGATCTCTCATTGAATCTGGAGCTAGGCTGACAGACAGTAAACCTCAATCATTTTCTCCACCACCCCCCACAATGTTGGGGTTATAGATGTATGTGCAGCCACATCTGGATTTTTATGGGGGGCCTGAGGGTTATAAATGGGGGACTCAAACTTGTGCAACAAGTCCTCCTATCCACTGACCTATCTCTCTAGTTCCAGCATTGCTTTCAGGGAGGGTTCATTGGTAAGATGTCCTTTGACTAGAGATGAAGTGAGCCAGAGCTTTCTGGAGAAACATCAAGTGCAGACAAAGGGCAGGGTGTGCTAGGAGTCAGTATTAGAGAGAAATGAGCAGTAGGCTTAGACTTTTACAACAGGAAACAAGAGGCCAGGGGAATGTCCATATATGACATGGGTGGGGCAAGGGGTCAGGATCTGAGAGTCCTTCATGTGCTGTAGTCATTTGCAGCCACAGACTGTCTTGGGATTACTTAGGGAGTAAAAATAGACAAGGAGAGAAGGGATGGCTAAGCTCTGGCCACCCCAGCGTGTCCAAGTAGAGATGAAGATGAATCTGAAAATGTGACCGAGACGACATGGGCAGTAATTCAAGAGGATGGTCCAGAGTAAGAGGGCTGGGAACACATCAGAAGAAAATGCTTCAAGGAGCTGATCTTCCAACTCCACACACTGGAGAGTGTCGGACTCCAGAGAAGATGTCACCTTCTGTTTCTACCTTTACAACCCCAAAGTCAGTTTTCCCGTTTCTCTGTGGCCCGAGGCAAAGGGCCTGTCTTCCATTCCATTTTTGAAGAATCAATGTTTTCAGATTTTCATGAATATGGTAAATATTGTCTTAGTCTGTTTAAGAAATACTTAAGAGTGAGTCATTTAGAAATAATAAAACTTTCAATTTTACAATTTGCAGCCTGAATGGTCCAAAATTAAGGTATCAATAGGTTTAGTGTCTGCAAGGGTTACCCCTTGCTTTGTAGATGGTGCCTCCTGGTTACTTATTAGGCGACAGATGGAGTATACATCCCTGTTGTAATTCTTCTAGAGTGTACTATGTCATTTGTGAAAGCCCCACACTCCAAGTTTCATCATCTCCCAGGGCCCCTCCTTTAATATCTTCATTACTGATTAAATTTCAACAGAGGGGTTTTGAGAGATACAAATATCCAAGCCCCAGCTCATGTATAATTGATAGAGCATAAAACAAAGATGAATTTGCATTGAGATGTGGGCAGGGCTGTCTCACTAGTTATGTTATGTTATTGTATTTTACAGTTTATATTGTAGCACACAGACACTTCTTTGTGTGCCATTGATTTTCAGGTTCTGACAATGTTATTTTGAAAATGCAAAAGGCAAACTCATAAATGCTAGGAGCATACAATTGATAATTGCTGGGGTTGTTCTGGAAGAATATGTATAATCTGGGTACAAAAATAAGAATGGTCATTGTGCTTTCTATGTGGCTAGCTTATTTTTAACTTGCCTCCTTCCAAACTGTAATCTTCCATCAGGTAAAATCTGTGTCTAAAATAAGCATTGTTTGCAGAAGTCTTGACTAAGTGTCTGGGGGTGGAACAAAGGTTAAAAAAAATGAATGCAGGAATTTTCAGTTTTACTCACATTATTCACTTCTATAATTTTACTAATTGCAGTACAGTTTTTGAATTTTTCACTCAGATGGTTGCTGTGGGATGTTCTGTATGGCAAATGTGTTGCTCTGATTGGTCAATAAATAAAACACTGATTGGCTAGTGGCTAGACAGGAAGTATAGGCGGGACTAACAGAGAGGAGAAAAGAACAGGAAGGTAGAAGGAGACACAGCTGGCCACAGCCAGGACAAGCAGCATGTAAAGATGTCGGTAAGCCATGAGCCACGTGGCAAGGTATAGATTTATATAAATGAATTAATTTAAGATATAAGGACAGTTAGCAAGAAGCCTGCCACGGCCATACAGTTTGTAAGCAATATAAGTCTCTGTGTTTACTTGGTTGGGTCTGAGCGGCTGTGGGACTGGCAGGTGAGAGAGATTTGTCCTGACTGTGGGCCCGGCAGGAAAACTCTAGCTACAGATGGTCATTAAGATCTAACCCTCTAGCCAAATCCAACCCATAGGCAAATTTCCTTTGGTGTACATCATGCTTCCTAGCATTGAAAAACTGAGAGGTTTCATAGACACCCACTTCCTGGTTCCTTTGCAATCTAGTGTATAATAATAGTATTTGTTTATGGTTTTAAATTACCCAAGTGACTGTTTCATTGTTTCAGTTACTTGAGTAAAACTTACAGACAATTTTGTTTTTAATCACTTGAGTCCTATTTCAATATGAAACCATGTAGATTATTTAAACACCTTCCAAGATGAGACAATCAAATATTCTATGTGCTACATTGTCCTGGGTGCTATACAAAAGTCACCAGGATAATTGTTTTTGATATGTCAACATGAAATGTATATAGCTCAAAAAGTTAATAAATAAATGTACGTTGTTGTGTTTTCAAGGTCAAAACATTGAAAAGAATCAATAAATTGACTCATTCTCAGTATATGTCTCAAGGGTTAGACCGACCATTAGAATCTACCATACTTAACTCTCAGAAGTAGCTTTTATTAGATGGATTGAAGTGGTCCAGAATGTGACCGTCCAAACTTTGACACTTTGTCATATTGAATATTTTGAATTGAAACCAGCTAAGTAAAAGCATATACAGAAGGAGCTCCAGTCTGTCCCTTGCCTAAACCCTGAGCATACATTCTCCATGTGAAGATATCTCCCCTTCTACTAACACCTGGAAGATGAGCATGAAGCTTCTGAAGAGGAAGAGATGGCACTAAAAGGAATAGCATAAATAAGCTTCACTAAATAAGCTTTATCTACATTAGTTTTCCTCATATATCAATGATCCTAATTTGCTTTACTGTCAACCTGACATAGCCTAGAGATCCGTGAGAACAGAGTCTCACCTGAGGGATTGCTCAGATCAGAGTGGTTTATGGGCATGTCTGTGGAGGATTGTCTTCATTATTAGTTGATGTAGGAGGGCTCAACCCACTTTCACAGTCCCATTCTCAAGCAGGTGGTTCTGAACTGTAAAGGTAGCTGAGTTAGCTAGCTGAGATTCTCCAGAGTAAGTCAGCGTGCAGCATTACTCCACAGTTTCAGTTGAACTTCCCTGGCTCTGAGTTTCCTGCTTAGAGGTAACAGCAAGCACGCCTGGCTTCAGGTGCATGTTGGAGTTCCTATCCTGACTTCCCTCAATAATGTGCTGTGACCTGTAAGATGAAATCAGCTCTTTCCTCCATAGGCTGCTTTTGGTCATGGTCTTTGTCACAGCTACAGAAAGGAAGCTAGAGCACACACCTCCACACAGTTTTCCACCCACAAAAGCCGAAATTTCCCATTTATGTGTTAGTCTACAGTCTAGATACTTTTCTATAATTTATCATCCTTTTCTGGGTTATATATTTTTCAGAAAATCTTTCTAGGCTTGGGAGAGACTGAACTTTAGCCAGACTTTGCAACCGAGTTAATAATGTAGCTTGCAATCATTTAAGGCAGTTACTCAGTTTGCTGCCCCATTGCATGCTTGTCTGCCTTTAGAGAGCAGTGTAACTAACCTTCCTCTACCTGGGATCTCCCATGCAACCAGCTTTTACAACCTATGCTAATTCATCACTTAATGCTAAGTTATCTACTTTTGTGTCCCTGGCCTGCAATAATGTCCATGTGTATGCGTGTGTGTTGTGGTGATCATTTGATGAAAGCAGCCAACAGGTTAAGAGCATCTCTAAGCAACAAATGTTCCATAAACTTTGGAAACAACTTGTGGATATAGGCTGATAACATCTGGGTGAGATTTTTGAGTGCTGTTTCAGGTCAGTAAAGTAACTTCTTCCCTTGTAAAACTCTGTGAAAGACTTCTGTAGAAATGCACCTCTCATTGCTTTCCCATGTCATGTTTTGTGTGCAGTTTAATAAATACAGAGCAAAACCCCCTTAGGAGCAGGAATCACAGACAGGCATCAGAGACAGATCAAACATACATAACAGATAGACATCAGGCAGCTACAGACCACAAATTATAGACAGCAAGGAGAAACAGTGAGAAATGGAGAATTCAAATCTGGGCTCACTCTCAGTACAAACTACCTGAAGAGTGTGCTGGATAGTTTTATGTCATATTAATACAAATGGAGTTGTTTTGGAAGAAGGAATCTCAGTTGAGGAAAATGCCCACCAAATTGGCCTGTGGTTAAGCTTGTGGTACATTTTCTTGATAGATGAGTGATCTGGGAAGGCCCAGATCGCTGTGGGCAGGGCCATGTCCAGGCAGGTGGTCCAAGATGGTATAAGAAAGCAGGCTGAGCAAACCATGGGGTGCAAGCCTGTAAGCAGCACCCCTCCATGGCCCCTGAATTAGCTTCTGCCTCCAGGTTTCGGCCTTGAGTTCGTCCCTGGCTTTTCTCAGTGATGGAGTGTGATCTGAGAGTTGTAAGCTGAAATAAACCTTTTCCTCCTAAGTTGCCTTTGGTTACAATGTTCACTACAGCAATAGAAACACTAAAACAGATAATTACCCTCATGAAGTGAGAAGTTGATTGTTAGTACTTCCTGAGTGGCTTTGTTGTTATCTCGAACATGTGGGGGTCTTACATCTTCATAATGGCCTTATTATATGTGATGATAGTTCTGTGGCAGAATTTTTTCCAGGATATTGTCTGTGTCCATCTTTCTGTTTGCTGTCTCCCATGTCTCTCTTCTGGTGGGATAGATGGAGAGAGGCTAAAAGTGTCTGTTCGAAAATGCTTATAAGGGAGGTGTCTGAGCAATTTCACTGGGGCTGATTTAGGAAAGGACTTTTCTGCTTTTATCTTTGCCATATCCACTGATGATCAGTCTAACTATTTATGTCCTGTACACTTATTGGGCAAAACTATCAATAAACCATGAGTTTAGAGTAGGTGTGTGTGTGTGTGTGTGTGTGTGTGTGTGTGTGTGTGTGTTGTGTGAGTGTGTGTGTGTGTTGTGTGAGTGTGTGTGTGTGTGTGTGTGTGTGTGTGTAAGTGCAGCTGTGCCATGAGGCACTTGTGGAGATCAGAGGACAATGTTGGGTGTGGGGTCTCGTTTTGCACCTTGTTTGAGATAGGGTCTCTGGTATTCACTGTGTGCACAAGACTAGCAGGTCTTCCATCTTCTGGGGATTCTCCTATCTTCACCTCCCATTGCACCTCGGGAGTTCTACATTGCAGTTCACACTACTGTGTTTGACTTTTATGTTGATTTTCTGGATTCAAACTTGGGTACCCATGCTTATAGAGCAAGGAGTTTACAAATTGAATCATCTCTCTAGCCCAGATTAAGAAAGGAAGGAAGGATACTGGTGATCTAGTTGGTTCAATGCTAGAACCTCTTTGCAGAGGCTCATGATCTAGCTGCCAGTGATATACCAGAAAGTTCTAGTTCCAACAGAAAACAGAACAAAACAAAACAAAACCTCAAAATGACAGTAAAGGACAATGGCAACTAATGAACATGGACAAGTCATGAGTGATTATATCACTCAAGAAAATGCTTCTCTCTCTCTGTTTCTCTGTCTCTCTCTGTGTTTCTGTCTGTGTCTGTCTATTTTTCTCTCTTTGTCTCTCTCTCATGCTCACTCCAGCCTGCATGTCTTCAATAAGATGCAAGGCCCCGTGAGTCTTTCTCTCCCTAGCAACTCTCAACTGTCTATAAATCCTTGAGCAGCAATATGGTCTGAGCCCTTCCTCCACTCCTTGATGGAAAGCTAATGGGCACAATCTTGTTCAGGTTTCCTTGGTTCATCACAGCAAATGATAGCTCAGGAGGGCAGTGGTCATGTCATGCTAGGAGGACAGTGTTCCACACCCATAGTGCAGGTGAGAAGTCTTGAAGAGCTACATGACTTGTGCTGGACTCAGACACAGTAAGTGACAAAGACAAGTTCCAAACTAATGGCTCTACATCCTTGATGACCTCGAACTATGAAGCTTCTCTTTCATGGTGAATTTGAGTCTGGTTGTATTTCTTAGAGAGAGAGAAGGTCAGAGACCAAATGGAGATTCTAGAACTGTCAAAGTATTAAGAAAACTGGACAATCATGATGTGAACTACAACTCAGGGAGATGGTAAAGGAGTGTCCAGGGGTGTGCACTCTATACTTGGAGGACACAGCTTAAGAAAGCATCCTCTGTTCTGTATCCAACAGCTGCCAGCAGAGTTGAAGGACAAATGACCACAGAATTGATGCAATGGCCACGGGAGCTTAGGGCATCAAGAGCAGTTGTTGATGTAAACATGTTTGCAGGAAAGATGGGGGAGGCCTGGGAGTGTGGATATACTTGCTGCAGATGGGGCCTGGGTTCCTACTTGGGGTTATAAAAAATATGCCTTGAAATAAGCTAGTAGACCCTGGTTGTTTCTCTATACCCACCTCTCGGGTCTACTCTAGCATTCTATCCCATTCTCCCAGAAACATAGAGTTCTTGGCTTATTTAAAGATTTATTCAGAACAGTGGAGTGATTATTTCAGAAACAGTGAGTGCCAAGAGTCCCCATTTATTCTAAGATACCTTCCTGGAGCCTGACATGTGATGTTAGGTGTCTTGCTCCCTGGCCTGGGTGACACTGTGCACAGATACCTGAGCTCCTTAGTGGACTGCAAGACTGGCTGAAGCTGCTCCTAGTGGGTCATTGAAATCACCACCATTTCTCCTGTTTCTTTCTCTCCTTCATTTGATTTTCTTGTTTCATGAATGGCTTTGGGGAAACAAACTCACCTAAAACATACAGTATTCATGCTTGTGTATTACATATTTATATGCCCAAACATATTCAAAATTCATGGGGAGTGCTGTTTGCTGAATCCAGACGGATCTTAACTAAAATGCACATGGAAATCCTACTACGTAGGGCACTGGGGCAAGTCCCGCCCCTCTCTGTTGCTTGTTTCAGAATGTGTGAAATGACAGTAATGACAAATTGGAGAAGCTGAATTTCACTGGGTTAAAATATGTAAAACACCCAGTTCTTACTTATTAAAAATTCAAACAGAGTAAGGTTGGAGACATCTTTACTCCAAACATTACACATTTAAAATATTATACTCATCACATTATATTGTAGCCTGTATCTATTTAATACATAAAAATAATGAAGAATTGTACGGTCCAGCCTTTCTAGAGACAAGCTGCCTATTCTGAGCACTGTATTGTGACTGCCACTTGGCTGTCACCCTCAGGAGGCTCTATGTCTGTAGACAGAGAAATAAATATTGCTGTTTGTTCTTTCACTTTGCTATATGTCAGTCCTGCATTGATCTTGGCTAGTTCTCTCATAGGGATGCATGTAGAGGCAGTTTTCATAGCACGGATAAATATTAAAGGCATATTTAGTTTCCCACAGTGAACAAGGTTGTGGAGATAAACAGGCCCATCATGGTAGAATGCTTTTGAAGGTAGATTAAAGGCTGACCATCAAAGTGACCTGAAGACCATAAAATGAGTACCTTGAAGGAAACTCAGTGACCTCTTCTGTCTCCCTGGGATTTAGTAGAGTGCCTTGAGATAGTCCTGAGTGATGGTTAATTTACACTGTCAACTTGATTCAATGTAGAATCACCTGAGACTGTTGTCTCAATGAGGAATTGTCTAACTTAGGTTGGGGTTGGGGCATGCTATGGAGGGGTTTTCTCAGTTGGGGTAGCTGAAGAGTGAAGAACTATCCTGAGTGTGACAGCATTGTTTCATGAGTTGAACCCTGGACTGAATGAAAAGGAGAGAGGAAGACGGGAGCGTGAGTTGAGTGCTAACATGCATACATTAATTCCTTGCTTTCTTCTCTTGACTGTAGATGAGATGTTACTAGCTGCCTCAAGTTCCTAACATCATGATTTTCCTGCAGTGATGGGCCATAACCTGGAACCGAGAGCCAAATAAACCTTTTATCTATTAAGCTGCTATTTATCATAGTGTTTTATTACAACAGGCAATGAAACTATGAAATCCTCCATCTTTTTTGTTCCTCCAGCCCTACAGGTTTCTTCTCAGACTTTTTGGTAAATGCTCTACTCAGAAGTACATGGCCAAGACTTCTATAGTTTGTAAAGCAAGGGAAATTCTTTTCTGAAAAGGATGGGATCTAACTTGAGAAGGCTGAGAAATCTTTGAATATCTATTCAAGAGGACTCTGTTGTGTAATATTGTGTTTGTGTTCTGACAAATAAAGTTTGCTTGGAGTCAGAGGATGGAGCTAGCCACTAGTTAACGATAGAGGTTTGGAGGACTGTAGAGAGAGGAATAGGAAGGGGTAAGGCGGGGATGAGACAAAATCTCGGACCTTTTGGACTAGAGGAATGGAAGAGGTAGGAAGTCACTGGTGGCTGTTCCCCTGCTTTTCTGATATTTCAGGTTTTTACTCCAATATCTGACTCCTGGTTTTTATTGATAAGATTAATTAGGTTTATGCTTCAGAACTACTCAGGGATGTCTCAGCTTCAGAACTACTCAGCTGTCTCAGTCAGCAAAGTACTTGCAATGAAAGCATAAGGAGATGAGTGTGGATCCCTACCACTCCTGTAAGCAGCTGCACATGGAGACATACACCTGTGATTCCAGTTGATTCTACAAAGTGAGGAGATATCTGCCTGTCATGTTGACTGATGTTTTCTTCTCCAGTCATAGAGCTTGTGGTGGTTTGAAAGAAAATGGCCCACAAAGGGAGTGGCACTCTTAAGAGGTGTGGCCTTGTTGGAGGAAGTGTGTCACTGTGGAGGGTGGGCAGTCTTTGAGGTCGCCTATGCTCAAGCATACAGTTGATTCTGCTGCCTTTGTATCAAACTGTAAAACTCTCGGCTCCTTCTCCAGCATCATGTCTGCCTGTGCACTACCATGAAGATAATGGACTAAACCTCTAAAACTGTAAGCCAGCCTAAATGAAATGTTTCCTTTGTAAGAGTTGCCGTGGTCACGGTGTCTCTTCCCAGCAATAGAAACCCTAACTAAGACAGAGGTTGACATGTAGTAGGCCCTCCACAAATTTCAATAAATGAGAATTCACTGCACTTGGTGAAAGTGACATCTCAACAACTGGTGGTTCCCATTTTCCATCACACCATGCATAAGGATAAGTCAGGGGAAGTGTGATGTTTTCAGTCTTGGCATAGACAAAGAGAAATCAATCGAACCCTTGTTTAAAGTTGCTTCTTGGGGTCAGGGGCTGTGTCTTAGCTGTTTGTGCCGGCCTGACTTGCCCAAGGCCCAGAGATAGATCCCCAATTCCATGTAAAACTGTGTATGGTGGCACAGGCTTGGGAGGTAGAGAAAGGAGGATCAGGAGTTCCAGGTTATTCTGCATTATGTAACAAGAGTTCAAGGCCAGCCTGTAGCACCTAAGACCTGTTCTTTAAGAAGAGGACAAAGAAAAGGTAGTTTTCTAAGTCCTGGTTGACTAGAAGCTTGAAATGTACCTGAATACCAAAAGAACCTGGTTTCCTTCTGTCTGAACACTTCCTGAGAAGAGGTATTGTGACCTAGGTTCTACCCACATAGTCAGATCCCTGCTGAGCTGTAGATTGCAAAGTAGAAAATGTTTTTCTGATTGGAAGTCATTTCTGGTCTTCCTGGGTTGTTAGGCAACTATTGTTTCCCCTTTTTCCCCTCACCTGGAAGATTGAATAGAGAGCATCAGCCCTTTGGTCCAGCTCTCAGCCTGAGCATCGCTGGAACAACTCCTGAAAGGCCCAAAGCAGGCATCTCTGCAGGGAGTGTTGAAGATAACCTGGAATCATACCCTGGCATTTTGGACGTGCAAGAGGTAATGGATTACAAAAGCTAATTCAGTTTCTAGGAATCCAGTGAGATTAAATTTAGATGTGACCCAGAGCATAACAGAAGGGGAAAAAGCCACAGCAGAATGTAGCAACATTTAGCTGCTAACTTTTTTTTTAAACTAGTTAATTTTATTTTATTTTTATGTGCATTGGTGTGAGGGTATCAGATCCTCTGGAATGGAGTCACAGACAGACAGTTATGACCTGCCATGTGGGTGCTGGAAATTGAACCTGGGTCCTCGGAAAGAGCAACCAGTGCTCTTAACCTCTGAGCAATCTCTCCAGCCCTTAGCTGCTAACTTTTATCTTACAGTATGCTGCTTGCTAGGTCACTCTGTTTAGTATTAAAGATGTGTTCATTTTATTCACTGTTACCTTTTTCTTCTTGGAAAAGACTGGATTTCTCAATTCAAACTAGATAGCTATTTTTTGTTTCACAGTGGAAAATTTCTGGAAGAAAGGAGGTGGGGGTTGTAACAACTTTAAAAAGAGAGTGGCAGGTCTGTGGAAAGCGGCTGGCAGGAGCATGCCCTCTGATGGGGCCTTGAAGAAGGTCCAAAGAGGAGGTTCATTAGGAGGTATAGCAGCTATGGACAGAGTGATGGGGGGGGTCTGCTAAAAAGACCACATCCTTCGTTTTCCTAAAATATCTGGGTAGATAGAGCACCATGGTGACAGACCCAGACATAGCATGACCTTGAAGAGTGGGGGGACAATCTGAGCGAGCAGCTAGAGGGTCTTTGAGCTATCAGGGAGAAAATCAGAGGCAGCAAGCTACTGGTAGTGTGGTGAGAGTCGGAAGGGGAGGCACAGACAGGAGGGAGGTTAGAAGGTGAATCTGCTGACACTGGATTTCTTTCTTTTTCTTTCTTTCTTTTCTTTTTTTTTTGAGACAGGGTTTCTCTGTGTAGCTTTGCGCCTTTCCTGGAACTCACTTGGTAGCCCAGGCTGGCCTTAAACTCACAAAGATCCGCCTGGCTCTGCCTTCCGAATGCTGGGATTAAAGGCGTGCACCACCACTGCCTGGCGACAATGGATTTCTATGGCCACAGCCTGGGTCCTGGTGACTCTGATAAGTCAGGCCCAGCTACCCATCCTCAATAAGCCACAAAGAGACATAGTAATAGTGAACAGAGGAGAAAGGGGGATTATTATATGCTTCCACATTGGGAAGATGAACAAAAAGTCCATTGTCTCCTTGGGGTCATCAAGTCTATCTTTGGGACATTAACATGAAATTTAGGTTTGAATAGAGGGCCGGAGGCATACACAACTAAAGAGTCCTGGTCCAGGGGTATTCCAATACATCATTGCCTCATCTCCAGTGTCTCCTTCAAGATCTTCTGACAAGTTTTAAGTAGAGGTAAGCCCTCTCTGGCTGACCATGGAGCCTTAGGCTTTTCCTTCTCCAAGCATGAGATTCCTAGTGAAAATCCAACTTCTTGGGGTCTACTGTAACTGTATGACAGCCAAAGGGAGGGACACAAGTTTCTTCAGAATACTGCCTTCCTGGAAGGACAGTTACAGCTGGAATAGGAGTCAGCTAATGTCTGCCATATTGCAGCAGGAGAGTGGGAACTGGGGACTGCAGCATCAAGATTAACGTGAAAGAGGCCAGTGGGCAGAGAAAGTCAGGAAGTCCTTCCTCACCTGGACTTCATGTAACAGAGTGTGCGACAAAAGCCTGCACTACACACACACAGAGAAGGTGGGTGCTTTGTGGATGTCCAAAAAAAACTTAGTGGCCCAGTGTTTCGGGGGATTTTCTCCCAGTTTATTTGTTCGGTCTTAATTCTCAGGAGTGTTTCCCCTGTAATAAAATGTCTATTTCTATTTCTAACTACATGTCCCTGGTCTAATTCTCTGCCATAGGTCAGTGGTGACTCAGATCTGTGCCTGTAACAATCTCAACTCCAGAATCACCACCAGACACACTTCCTTGCCCTCAATGAAGCAAAGTTAGTGCTTGTAGTGGGCAAAGAAATTGAGATGAAGAAGGAATTTAAGATGGAGGGACTCTCAGAGCTGGTGAGGGCAGGCAGCCTTCCCTCTGTCTTTCCATGCATCCCTACTTCTTGACCCTCCTCAGCTGCCCCTGCCTTCCACTGGGACGTAGAGCCGCACCCATTAGGATTTGTGCCATAGAGGGCTATGCATCATTGTGCCCAGCAGGGCTATGCATCACTGTGCAATCCTGGACATGATGGCTTGCAGTTAAGCTGTCCCTGGGGGCTCTGCAGATTTAGCGATTCACCCTCCTGAAAAGTGTGACTGTATTAATATTGATGCCCCTGGGAGAAAATCAAATCCTGGGACAGCTCTCTTTCTGTCTCAGCCCATTTGAATCCATGCACTGCTTTTACTCTTTGGAAAGCATTTTTCTATGTAGCAAAAGGAAGGAAGGTTAGTTTTCCTGAAATGGGGTTTCAATCTTTCAAAGCAGAATCAATAGGCTTTCTTCTTTCAGACCACAGAGAAGATGGCGCTGAGCCCAGCAGAGTGGACTCATCTTCCTCTCTCAGTCTTTCCTGATGAAGAGTGACACTGTGAGATGGAACCCTAGCAAGCCCTCCCATCAATTAAACCCTCATCCCTCTATCCCTCTTTCTCTTCCTCCTCCTCCTCCTCCTCCTCCTCCTCCTCCTCCTCCTTCTTCCTGAATGCAAGGCCTTGTGCTTGCTAGGCAAATGCTCTACCATTGAGCTAAACCTTCAACCCCCATCTTCCTCTTTGTAACAAAGTTCTATCCCCCGACCCTTAATGTGGTCTTAGGTTGCCTCATAGGCACATTAAGATGTTATTCCAAGTCTTGAAATGATACACAGTGAATCCAGGATTTGAACCTGGGTTTTGTAAGGTTTGATATAGGGTTCAAGAGGTATATTGATGTGGACTGTTCCTTAGGGTGAGATGTATGTTAGAAGAGTTATTGATACCTTCGATATGCAGCATCCTGGTGGGGGCAGTTCTAAAGAGTGTTCAGGCCCACAAGACAAAGTTGGCATCTCCTCTTATGGGGAGAAGGGAAGTCTTAGGTTAAATATGGATAAGAAACCTATATTATGTACTCTCTAGCATTTTCTGGGATGCTCACAGCTTCCTGAAGCCTTCTTGCCTGTGATCTGGGATTCCTCCAGAATATATAATAGTGTGGTTTTCAAGTAAAAGAGGCTTTTCTTCCTCAGTAGCAGTAGGTGTATCATAGTTAGAGCTGAGAGTGTGACACCACTCTCCACTTCATAGCACCTACTTGTGCTCTGCTTTGGGAGACGGCTGTGTAAGGTTTATGACAACACTAGACTACCCTGTGCTGTGTGAGCACTCTGGGAATCTGGCTCTGGAAGTGGGGTTGCCCTTCCCTGGGACACTGCTGAAGAACCTACAAGGCCCAGTGTAGTTCCCAGAATAGCGCCGTCTGGTCAGTCTAGGCTTGGAGCTCAGCCCACAGAGTGTGTGAAGAAGCTTTTCTCTGCCTGTGCTCTCAGTCTATAGCACGGGTTGGATTCTTTCTTCTTCAGTGTGTCTTTAGTCGCTGGCCCTGCTTCAGTCCCCCTCATTCTCTGATGCCTCCTTCAATAGCAGCTGCTGGGATGTTTCTGGGATGCTGAAACAGTGAACCACACCTTCAAGTGACAGTGTTTCTAGTGGTTTTGTTTTAAAACTCTGTCCAGAGATGCCAGAAAGAGGTGACTGAGAGCCAGATCCTATTTGAGATTCAAAATTTCATATATATAATACATATGAGGACCAGAGGTCAATTTTTTCTATAAAACTTGTCTTTTTTTATTTTTCCTTTATTAATTTTTTAATTCATTTTATATACCAACCATGGATCCCCCTCTCTTCCCTCTTCCCACCCTCCCCAGCCTTCCCCTTCAAACCACCCTTCATCCCCTCCTCCAAAAAGGTAAGGTCTCCCATGGAGAATCAGCCAAGTCTGGTAGTTCAGTTGAGGCAGGTCCAAGCTCCTTCCCCTGCTTCAAGGGTAAGCAAGGTGTCCCCCCATAGGCAATGGGCTCCAAAAGGGTAGCTCATGCACCAGGGATAGATCTTGCTCCCACTGCCAGGGGCCCCTTAAACAGACCAAGCTACACAACTGTCTCATTTATGCAGAGGGCCTAGTCCAGTCCTGTGTATGCTCCACAGATGTTGGTCTGAAGTTCATGAGTTCTTACAGGTTTGGTTTGGTTGTCTCTGTAGGTTTCCTCATCATGATCTTGATGCCCCTTGCTCATAGAATCCCTCTTCCCTCTCTTCAACTGGACTCCTGAAGCTTGGCTGTGAATCTCTACATCTGTTTCCACCAGTTTCTGGATGAAGGCTTTATGATGACAGTTAGGGTATTCACCAATCTGATTACCAGGTTAGGCCAGCTCAGGCACCCTCTCCACTATTGCTAGAAGTCTAAGCTGGGATCTTCATTGGGGATTCCTAGGAACTTCGATAGCACTGGGTTTCTCCCTATCCCCAGGAAGTCTCCCTCCATCACCATATTAGAGGTCAATGTTGAGTGCTGTTTCTTAAAACTATCCACTTTATTTTTGATGCAGAATTTCTCAGTGGAACTCTAAACAGGCTAGGCTAGCTGGCCAATGAACCCCAAGGACCCTCCTGTCTCTGCCTCCCCAGCACTGAGATTACAAACTCATGCCACCATGCTGAGCCTTTTTTCACCTGGGTTCTGGGTATGGAATTGAACTTAGTTCCTCACAATTTCATGGTCAGTGCTTTATTGATGGAGCCGTCTCCTCAGGTCCCACTGTGCCCATTTCTAAGCTTCTGAGTTCACTAAGGCACTGGCCCTGCAAATAATGGCTTGCTGGGTGTTGAGTGAAAATTCTGAAAAGGGCAGAGTCTTTGGCTGATGGTAAGGAGGTGTGCTACTTGTCTCTCTTTTCTCCTTAGCCAAGACCCCAGCAGATGGAGGTGCTCGTTTTCGTGAGTGGGAGGAAGGCAATGAGGGACGTATGGAGGATCATCTTGGGACTCTGAGATCTACCTAGGAAAGCTGCCACAGCAGCAAGTTGGTTTGTTGTTAGAAGAAAAATAATGTATCTGAATTATTATGGCAGTAGTTTTGACTCCACATAAGTATCCCCTAAAGCTTCTGAAATCTATATACTTTATGTTGCTACACAAAAGAGAAATATGTAGAAGAAATTATGGAATTACCCAGTCTTTTCAGCTCCAGGAGAATGACCCAGAATCACAGACCCCCTTTCCATTGGACCTAGAGCTAGATCACTGGGGCATTTTTGTACAAGTGCATAACATATTTTCATATAATCATCCCATACCCCACTACCTTCTCCTCAAACCCACTTTCCTCCTGCTAGCCTCCTTTGTTTCTGGACAGTTTCATGTTTAATATCATGAATGATTCTGTGTCTATACAAAATCAAGGAACCACAAAAGAGAGAAAACATGATCTTAGTCTTGCTGAGACTGACTGAATTTGCTGACTGTGATCATCTCCAATTGCAACCGTTTTTTTTTCTGCAAATGACATAACTTTGTTTTCCTAATGGCTGAAAACAATTCTATTGTAGGTCATGCTTTACCTTATCCATTCCTCTGCTGTTGGAAACCTAGGTTGGTTCCACGATTTAGCTATTGTGAATATTGCGGTAAACATGGGTGCACAAGTGGCATGTTGACTTGGATTTTTCAGGAAAATATTCAGGAAGAGTCGCTAAATGAATGGTCCTTTAATTGAATGAGCAGATAGTTCTTTAAAAAGGGAAACACAGGGGTTGAAGAGATGGTTTGGTGGATAAAAGCACTTGCTGTTCTTCTAGAGGACACAGTTTCATCCCAAGTACTCACATCACTGATTCACAAACACTTGTATCTGCAGCATCAAAGGATACAATGCCCTCTTCTCGTCTCTGTGGGCATTTACATGCATGTGTGCAGATACACAAGCATACACACATGCAAATAAAAAATAATAAAAATAAGTCACTGAGATAAAAGAGATAAAGATGACCAATGAACATGAAAAAATGTTCAAAATAGCCGGTTATCAGAGAAACCCAATGTGAAAACTAAATTGAGATTCCATCAAGGGTCAAAAGAGAACCCTTATAAACTGCTGGTGGGACTGTAAAGCAGTTCAGGGGCTCTGTACATCAGTATGGAGGTTCTTCAGAGGATGCTTTGTATCTCTATCAGACATGGTTCAGTCTTAATCCTATTCTGATGTTTGACTGACCCATGTCTTAATTTTTTCTTTAGGCAATAAGGTCTCATGCAGCCCAGGATGTCTTGAACTTGTTGCAAAGCTGAGGGTGACCTTGAAAGTAACATTTTCCCCCTATGTCTCTCAAGTGCTGAGATTCTGGGTACGCCCCACCAATCTTGACCATTTTTCCATTTTCTCAAAGCTCCTTTACGGCCTCTCCTATTTAGAAAGTGCCACCCTCCTTTCACAGATGACTTATAGTTTTGGAGTAAGAAATATAAGCAGGAAGAAATTTTCCATAAAAGTAACCCTGGATTTTATTTTCAGGATTATAGAGTGTTATTGGATATGAACGCAATGTGCCTGTAACCTCGTGGCACCTGCCTTATATTAAAAAAAATGTGCATTTGATAAAGCCTAGGATGTGAACCACAAGTCAGGGCAATTTTTCAAAAACATTGTGTAGAGTCTTATGACAGCAATAAATACCTAAATATCAGATTAATAATTGCATTCTGACAAGTTTACCACGGCGGCAACACATCACAAAAACTGTTCATTCAGCTCCTCTCTGGAAAAAATAAAATGAGGGGATGCTTTTGTATGAGTTCTTTTCAAATAAAGCACAAAACCAAAAAGTGCTGAAAGTACAATTCCAAATCATTTGTTGAATATTTTGTAGTACTCTCATTTGGGGAGCAGAAAGTAACACCGTCTGCAACTGCATATTTAATCGGAGATCTGTGCTGAAACTAAGATTTGATGCTTCTGTGACATCAGGTGCTTTATTGAATCTTTAGTTGTAGGGGTTTTTGTATATGAAAATGAGAAAATATTGACTTTGCAAAGATGAAATAAAAGAGTGTACAGAGCTATCCTTGCCCAGGTAACTGGCATGTAACATATTGTGTTCAATATTTTCTCTGGTGAATGTAATACGTAGTTGATGTGAGAATTAAAAACTGAAATTTTTGATACTTTAGCAGTTTTGAGGCTTTTTTTTAGAATTAAGAGAGACAGAGAGAAATCAGACTTACAGAAGTTTTAAAAACAAAAGCAGCTCATGTGAATGTTGATACTGCTTTTGTGGGTACTGAGGCTGCTTGAAGCAAATATCAAGGATAGAATGGCCAGAGTTGGTACACACACACACACACACACACACACACACACACACACACACATACACACACACACACAAGCGTAAATGTATAAATACAACCTGCTGAGTCCCATTTCATTGCTTTTGTGTACGTGGTTTCAGGAACATCTTTGTATCAGATACCCAATTAGGTCTCATTTTGCAAATGATTAATTCTCTCTGACCCCACTCTCAGCTGTCATTAGCTGCCTATAGTTTTTTTTTTCTGTTTGTTTGTTTTTGTTTTTGTCTAGGGTTGGGACCACATGAGGTTCCCCCTTCCACATTAACCTGTCTGTTGACATTGTCATTTTTCGGGTCTTATTCAGGCAGCCATATTGTTGAAGTGTCATGGGTGTAGCTTCCCTATCATTTGTAAGAGACAGAATCTCACAGCAGACTTCCTGGTCCTCTGACTCTTAAAATCTTTCTCCTCCCTCTTTCAAGATGTTCCCTCAATCTTAGGTTCAGGAATTGTGTTGCAGATGTATCTGTTTGAGGCTGTGCTTCCCACAATCTGTTGATCTAAGCCTTGAGACCAGTTGTTTTCTGTAATGGTCTCTGTTTGCTGTGGAGAGATGCTTCTCTGATGTGGGACGAGAGCTATATTTGCCTGTGGGCTTAAGGATAAGCTTTAGAATTCAGCTGGAAGTTTTGTTGGTCTGATAAAATGGTAGTAGCAGTCTCTCCTCTAAGATCTGTGACCTGACTAGCCCTGCGAATTCAGTCCGGTTTCCAGCACCACACACAATTTTCCTCCTGCTGAGTATGCTTTTAATTCACAGACAGCCGTTGGTTACCACCAAGTTCTGAGTGCCACTGTTGCACCCTCAGGGATATCTTGCCATGCTGGTCATTGTGGTTCATAGGCTTCCCACCTGGTTAGGACTACTGTTTGCTTCTCTACATTGGCAGGTTGCACAGTACCTTCTGATACGTTAAAAACTAGACCATAGGATGGAGGTTTTCATGTTAGATCCAGCTCAGATATTCAAAATCCTGTCTGAAGAGTGTGAGTTCTTCTGCAACAAGAACTTACTCAACCTCTGAGAGGCAGTCAAGAGCAATAGCAATAGCTTGTGTAGTTTTGGGAATCCCTCAGATGACCCTGACCAACAGCTCTGAGGTTTTTCATGCCTGGTACTTGGGTTTTGTTAGGTAGTTTATGACTTTTGTGGGAAACATTATACCCAAGTGGTATAACTTCATTTAAGCTGTTTATATATGCATATACACACACTTAAAGGTTATATATATATATATATATAATTTTATGTAATTATCAAACAATATGATTACTTGGGATTTTACAAATATCCTTAGTGTTCTTTGACCCTCTTCCTTCCATATTTCCATATTCACTTCCTTCCTCCATCCCCAATTAAAGTCCCCCTCTCTGTTTTCCCCTTTCTGTCTCTTAATTCCAGTGAGGAAGGAAATACTTCGAAGGGCCTTTCAATTTCGTTTTCTGTTCTGGCCCTCCATCTCAGCAGGAAGCCAACTATTTTCGATCCCCTGTTGTAAGTTGTGTGACTTGGAGCAATCTACTTTAACTTTCTAAGCCCATGTTTTTTCTTCTACTAAGTAGTACTAAGCAGAATGTCTGCCCCTATATTCAAGCATAAAGATTGAAGGAGGTGATACATGAGGATACTCCATCACTGTGAGTATATTCCTCTTTGCCTCTGTCTCTCTCCTTCTCTGTGGTATATATGCACTTGGTGTGTACTGGTCTGTGCACCTGTGCATATGTGTGTGGAGGCCAGAAATGGACATCAGGTGTCCTGCTCTCTCATTCTTTTTTTTTTCACAGACAAAGCCTTGATCTTTATTAGTTAAAAAGCTGCATATTTATTTTGCTTTCTGACTCTGTGCTTGTGCCTTCAACACTTACACAACAATTTTCTGCTCCTTAATAAGGAAAGCCCGCTTGATCCTGTCACGGACACACTTGGCACACATGGACTCACTGTAGAGCCTGCTGACATGCTTCTTTGTCTTAGACAATCTTGCTGTGGGATGGTCTGTATGTCAAATTGCTCTGATTGGTCAATAAATAAAACACTGATTGGCCAGTGGCTAGGCAGGAAGTATAGGCAGGACTAACAGAGAAGAGAATTCTGGGAAGTGGAAGGCTGAGGCAGAGAGACACTGCCAGCCGCCGCCATGACAAGCAGCATGTGAAGATGCTGGTAAGCCACGAGCCACGTGGCAAGGTATAGATTTATGGAAATGGATAATTTAAGTTATAAGAACAGTTAGCAAGAATCCTGCCACGGCCATACAGTTTAAAAGTAATATAAGTCTCTGTGTGTTTACTTGGTTAGGTCTGAGCGGCTGTGGGACTGGTGGGTGAAAGAGATTTGTCCTGACTGTGGGCCAGGCAGGAAAACTCTAGCTACACAATCTCATAAGGATTTTCAGTCTCACAGCACAAACACCTCAAAGCCTGCCTGGGCACACACGGCATGCAGATTCAGGTGCTTTCCCAACCTTCTTGGTATAAAGGTAAACAATCCTGTTGCCAGGGGTCTGAGATAGCCTAATTTTGCTGTATTGTAGGAAGCCTATGACCATTTGTCAAAAGCTGGACCATTCTGAGTGCCTCTAACTACCATCCCTGGAAGAGCACTCTCTCATTCTTGTCCCCTCAAGTCAGGATCTATCACTGAACCTGGTGCTAGGCTTTAATCATCAAGTCCCAGTGAACCTCCTGTCTCCACCCCTGCTCTGCCTCAACAGGGCTAGTGTTACATGATCATGGAATTTTGCATGAGAATGGGGATTTGAACTTGTGTTCTCATGAATGTGCAGCAAGAGCTCTTACCCACTGAGCCATCTCCTCTATCTCTTTCATTTAAATTGTTTATTTTCATTAATACACTAGGAATTAGGTTTCATCACGACATTTTAAGGAATTTTTGTTCTTGTCCCTCTTCTCACCTCAGCCCCATCTCCTACTCAACTTATCCCCCCCACACCGTAACCTCCTTTCTATTCCCTTTCCACAACACCTCTTGTTCACCTCTTTTTGTCTTTCCTCTGGTTTCCTAGACTATATCCACTCCTCAGCTCCTTACTAACATACATACAAACATTAGAAGTTAGGATCTACATATGGGAGAACATTCGATTTCCGTCTTCTTGTGTCTGGGTTATGCCACTTAACACAATACTTTCCAGATTCATCTGTTTCCCTGATAATGTCATTTTTTTAAAGTTACTTTCCCCACAGAATTCTTACTCTTTGCTCTGGCTCTTGTGGTTGTTTTCCCAGAGAAGGATTCTTGAACAGCAAGCAAGATTGTTAGCTGCTGACAGCTGCTGCTGGATCGTCTCAGGTTCAGGAGCTCTGCCAGCTGAGTGATGATGACCTTGGAGCATGGCAGACGTGAAAGTTTGAGGTGATGGGAAAGAGGAGCATCTGTGAACTCTTTATTGCCTTAGTTTATGTATGTTAATATGCACATTTATTTATAAAGTGTAATCCCATTAAATGTTTCTGCTGGTAGATTTTAACCCTTCTATGATACTGACCACAGCCATCTTCCCTGTAGTTCTTGTTAGAATCAAACTTTGCTGCACTCCTTCCTAAGGAATTTAAAGAATATATGTATTTTAGGTCTGGCTTTACATTAAAAAAAAAAGACTTACAATGGAAATATTCCTCATGATTTACAGTCAAATGAAACCTTCAGGAATTATAGATGCTTTCATCTTGGGATAGCATTTGCTGTTTGCTAGGAACGAATGCCAGCCATAAAAAATAGACGGGGGCTGCTTATTTAGTGTTTTCATTTGTTGTAGCAAATCTATCTGTCAGGCGAATTTGACAACAAGATGAGCATGCGAGGCTTGATTCATACGGGAAGAATGGAAAGACTCTTTGGAGATTGGACTTCAGTCTGGTGTGTGAGAAAAATACAGGTTAATAAGGAAATCCAAATAAACCGCACAGCCAGAGAGCTGATGGGAGGAAGGAAAATGTCACTCTTGCCTTCGGCCTTCAGATAGTGGCCTGCATTTCAGAGAGCCTCCAGCTTTGAATGTGTACCACTAAAGAACTTGAGTTTTTATAGATTATAAATTATTTGAAAGCATGATTCTTCCTAGACTTTCTATGCGGACAATGTCTAGCATAGTATATATTCATTTGTCAAAAAGATCTTTGTGTGTGTGAGCATGAATGTGTGTATGTATTTAGGTGTATGTACATGTTTAAGTGTATGT